>JASDQU010100351.1:62182-107575 GCA_032191745.1 Picea mariana
GGTCTTCTTACATACGCCTTATTCTATTTTATTGAAAGGTCTTATTAATATTGACCTTTATTACATCCGAATACATTGATCTACCTATGTGCGGGTTAGGACCTTAACAACATACCACACTAAACCAAATACATTTTAAGAAAATAACCAAAATAATTATCTAACTTACCTTCTAAAACAGCTCCCCGGAAACAGCGCCAAAAATGTTAGGCTGTTGTATTAAAGATTTTTTAATTACCTGAAAACACTGAATTGTCAAACCAAGGTAAGTGAACTTAGAGTTGCTACACTATATGTACTGGTAAGATTCTAATTCCTATCTAAAGGTTATTCTGAGAAGAAAACACAAACTTACTCTTAGAAACTGAACCCTAATGATTATCTTGAAACTAATCATTTCTTGTCTAATTCAATCAAATGGAAACAGTTCTGAGTTTAAGTAAAGGTATTTCTATTCCTAATCTAATATAATCACCCAAGACTATCTACCATTAACTTAAACATCTAATCATCATCATATCTATGTAAACCATAAAAGAAAGATCATTTTTTAAAAACCTTTTAATCTAAGCATCAAGCAGTTCTAAATCTAACATAGATGAAACAAATAAATGTCCTATTTTACCCTACAGGTATTGGAAGCTTCCTTTAATGAAACTATAAGCTATCTATCCTAATAGAACAGAGTAAGTCTAAACTCTGATTATCTTTGAATCATGATCAAACTGGAAACTAGAAAACAGAGCAAATCTAAATTAATCACTTGGTTCATTATTCAAATTCTACAAGGATAAATAACTCATTCAACATTCATCGATCTATAATATAATATCAAACTGTAAATGATCTAATCGAAAAATGACTAAGCCATAATTAAACAGAGTAATTTCAAGTTCAAAAACTAGCTCACATGCAGATTCTAGAACTAAAAGTAAACTAACTCTATTGTGAAAAAGAGATGGTGAATTGAACCTGTTGGTGGGCCCAACCAAGAGGTGCAATCGCCTTAAAATGGAACCAGAGCTACTCAGATTATTCCATGCAAAAATTGTTTCATACTTCACGCTCCATAATTCATAAAACAAACTCAAATCATTTTAACGACGAATAACATAACGCATAGCAAGTTGTATTATTAGAAATTGTATCACATAGCATATCGTAACCAACGTTTCTTGAGAGCGATCACAGTTTATATATATCCTCTCCAAATAGTTTTGAACATAGGTTCATTAATCTAAGCGAATCTTAGATCCGAAAATGACTCATAGTCAGTTAGAACTAACTTCACAATTTCATGACACGCAGTGTCAAGAAGCGTGGATCATAAAGCATTATAATAAAATAGTTCTACAATCTCACCCTGAGTCATCATATTGAGTTATTACTCAATCAATTATATGAATCAGATTGTTAATCCAATCTGGCCATGTCGTGCAAGTCTTTGGCATCTCCACTAAGTGCGAGCCGGTACCTGGTACTGATAAGTTTGTTTCAAGGGACAAGTACCTAACTCATGTCACGTTAGCATCAATATTAGTTTAAAATATCAAAATACATTACAAATAACTTGAATCATAGGAATACCTTGAATAGCCCCATTTAGTTGTAAAAGGATGTCAAATGTGTCATGGTAAGGCCAGAAGGAAATGATACTAGATATGAAAATGGGTTATATTTGACATGATATAGGCAAAAATATAGTCAAAACTGGAGACTAACACTATGTACTTGTAATGAATAAAGATTTGAAACTGATAAAAAATTTTCTTAAGTGTTTTTTATAAAATTCCTCCAGGTGTCACTACTTGGAACCTCTCAGTAAAGAAATTATAGCAAAAATGACATACCTTGCTGAATTCTTGCTTATTCTAGAGAGCGACCTTGTAGAGCGTGCCCCACATGAAATATTTTTTGAATTGATATGAAAATGATACACAACATACTAAATACTGTAATATAACTAACACATTTTTTCTTACTAAATTTGGATCTGTTATGAAGAAGTTATGACGTTTTTACCCGAAATGCCTATTTTAGACTAGTTTCATGACTAGCCACAAACCCTATTTTTCACGGAGTGTAATTCCAAAAATACAATGGCCCACAAGATGAATTTTTTACCACAAATACTTGGATATGTTTCCTCGATGGCCTATCAATATCATGGTCTGAATCATTCTAGAAAAAAGGTTATTTCCAAAATGGTGAGATGATCTGTAAATAACATACCTTAGAAAGCATCATCAAAAGAATTTATCCTACCTTGAATTCCGGCCTTCTTTTCTTCACCCTCCCTCTTAAATTTGGCTTATATATCCTTTGGTTACCTCAATCAACTATATATATTCAATATGTTCAAGTGTGATGTAAAATGAGAGAGCCTTGCCTCTTATTTATACTCTCTAAATATATTCCTTAGAAACATCTTCTAGGTCACTTAACCCATTTCTAGGTCACTTAACCTATTTCTAGGTCACTTGACCCATTTTTAGGTCAATTAACCTATTTATAGGTCACTTAACCCATTTATAGGTCACTTAACCTATTTTCCTCATTTTTAGAGTTAACCACTTTCCATAATTAGAAAGTTCTCCAATACTTTATCATTTAAATATTCCTCCTTGACTTTGTCACCTCACTTTATCATTTAAATAATCTTCTTTGATTTTGTCACTTCACTTTATTATTTAAATAATCCTTCTTAAATTTGTCACTTTACTTTATCATTTAAATAATAATTTCTTCTTTGCAATCTCTTTCACTTCTTTGACCTTTTGAGGCTTCAAGCCAACATATGAGGGTGCTCCAAGTTCGCAAGGCCATAAACCTCAAATCATGAAGAGTTATGTGACGTTCCAGATACCACCAGAAATGTCATGACATGTACTATCCATCTATAATAGTGTTTCCTTCAAATATATCAAAACTCATACCATTATCCATCAAAAAAACTTGGGTCCTGTTGTTCCTGAGTTTATGTTTTAAGGCTATAAAACATACTGTCAAGGCATCCGAAAAATGATTTAAAGAAAAGATTTAGAATTAAGGAATTAAATAAAGATCAGAACAGATTCAGTTTCTCAATTGTCTCTGTCTTGCTTCCTGTTTCTCTTGGATGCTAATGTCTCGCTCAATAGCAGCCCATGATCATTCTAACTCAGCCCTATTGGTCGTTGTTTGTAAAATAGTGTTAAATAAACTTAGGGCAATGTTGGTTTGATCCTGAAGGCCCGGTTCTACGTTAGGTTGTCTTCTACTAGGGACAATCATGGATGATAAGGTTTTAAAAAGGTTTATAAAATGGGTTTTTAATGAATTGGTTACTTCAGATTTCTAGGGATGAGATCAATGAAAACAATTTTAAAATATATAACAGTAATGTAAAAACACATTCAAGGTCGTTTCCTGGTTTTGTAACAATTTTGAAATTGTAAACAACGAAACACAATACAGAGAAATATAAGGCTTTTATCAAGAAATAATCTTATATTTCGATTAACGATGATGAAAGAAAAAACAAGATTTCTAACAGAGTTAAATATTAAGGAACAAAAGGTTTTACAGGTCTTAAAATTACTAAAGTAATTTCAGAGGAAAGAATGTAATACGTTCAACATCCAAACCAATCTGAAATGATAAACAACAATGTATATAAATTCAAATTGATTTACTGTTAGAAAAACACTTTTGAAGAAAAATTTAACAAAGCATGATAAACAAGGGAAGATACATAGTTACAAAGTTGCAGGATCCAGAATCTTGTTTGTGATTTATATTCCGATGAACTTCAAAACTAAATTTACAAAAATAGCTATCTCCCAAAATTTCTGAAGCCCTTGCTCAACCTTTTGAAATTATATTTATAAATTTCTATCAAAGTTTCTTCTTGGTAACTAACCAACTCCCTAATATTACGGTTACATAAAATAATGTCAACCGTTTACAATTTTTTTCAAAGTTCTAATAAATAAAAACATTTTAAAAGCTTTAAATTTGCGTTGACGAACTTTCTTTCTCTGTTTCAACCCATTGAACACATTTTCCCAAAAAGTTTACTAAGATCCTAGGAGCCTCAGGTATCTCATTAGCTTCAAAAGAGAAAAATATCCTTTGTAATTCTGGAAATCTACTTTCTATCATACTTTCTGTGAACTTCACTGTTTTCAACTTTAAACTCGAATTAATCATCCACTTATTGATTTCTGTAATGTTGACCAATTTAATATTTGAAATTTGTGCTTTCTTTTCTTCAAGCTCTTCTCTTGAATTCAGCTGATGCCTGGCAATGTTGACTTCACCTAATAACCCAGAACAACCATCTGACCCAATATTTAATGAATCTTTTTCAAAGAGATTGAAGATTCCTTGACAGTCTTCGTTAACTTCTTTTGTGATTCTTTTATATTCAGCCAATTTCCATTCCCAGACTTTTATCATTATATCTCCTTTTACCTGTTCAGAAACAGATAATTTCTGATTTTTTCCAATTTCGTCTTTTAATGAAGAAGCCACTTCTTTTTGGAAAGTTGTCCTCGCTTCTTTTGCTTCTCTTTCTTTCTGGAACACCTACTCCATGGACCTATTTGATTCCTAAAAATAGTTCTGGATTATTTCTAGATTACAGAATACTTTCTATTGTTCCTCTTCTATTTTTGCATATATCTCTGATGCTTGCGTCCTGAAATGTTCAATTTCAATTACCTGGTTAGCAATAGAAATAATCTTGTATTGCAAAAATTTATTTTCTTCGCCCAGATTTTGAACCTGTTCTTGAGTGACCTGTATCATATGCTTTGCGTCATCCAATTTTTTATTCAACTTTTGGATTTCTTGCATATCTTTGAGTCTAGCTTGTTCTAGACCCTTCTGTATTCCCCAGCCAATATTTCTTTCATTCTCTTTTAATCTGTCTTGCAACTGATTTATTTTTTGATCTTTCTGCTCAAGCATAGTTGTTAGATTTCCCACGGAATATATATTATCCGATGCTATAGCACCCATTGTCCCTGCTAACTCTGTAGCGAACTCTCCTTCCTTGAGTTTCTTCCCGTCTATGATAACTCTATGCTTCTTAATTGATCTTTCTCCTACAGGATGAATTTTCTGTTTCAAGATAGCTCTTCTTTTTTTGCTGAAAAAATAATCAGATGGGGGGATTTCATCTCTTGAAATTGGCTCCAGATCACTGACATATAGAACTCCTTCCTGAGGGGTTCCAAAAGTAGACTGTAGTGGAGTTAAATCTGTAATGGGTCTACCAAGTTCCTTTGAAACAATTCCTCCAATCTTTTCTGGAATATCATCCAAAATTATTGGACTTGTTTCTAGTCCTTTTCCTTTCTCTGTTCCTGGTTCTTTTGTCTAAGATTCCTCTGTGTTTTGAGGAGGTATTTCAGAATATTTCAACTTATTTTTATCACTTGAATTATCCTGAGTATCAGTTTCAAACCCTAGAGGGGTTTCTTCCTGTTCTAGCAATGAAGTCGATATTTCACCTTGTAAAATCTTCGGCAGGTAGCTTCGCCTATGTTTTTGAAAAGATACAAACCCCACCTGTGAGTCTGGTGACAAGGCCTGTACTCTATCCTGTACTTCCTCATAAAATTTAGCATCTTTGAAAATATCATCGTAAACAGAAACTTCATGTTCATATGCTTCTAAATTACACTGTATGTAATGCCGACTAATTATTTGGTAAGGGTCATGCTTTCTGTGCTCAATGTTTACTAATTTAACTTCCTCCAATGACTCGGCCTCTGCTTTGGAATGACCTATGTTTGATAAAGTAAATTTCCCGATATGAACAGGGAAAGATGGCCATGCTTTTTTCTGAAGGGCTTTTAATTCTAACCCAATACCACCCTTGGCTAACTGATAAGCCACTTCTCTGCATACTAACCTTTCTGGTAAGAATTTAGGGAGTTCATGAGGTGGAATGGAAAAGCCATAAACCCTAACATAGGAAAAAATTTCCTCAATAAACCAGTCAGAAACCGATTTGAGGCTTTCTATGACTACGTTAGAAATGCGAGGGGGTTTGGATCCAAAGAATATTTTGTGCAGAGGGATACTTACATAATGACAAACATCATAAAAACCATCTTTTGCATTTTCTTCCCATAGAGCTGAGTGGTATTTATGAACAGGCTCTGGGCAAGAAACATTCCAACTCCAATTCATTAATGGGAAAGGAGTCACAAAACAAATGGCATCCATAATATATGCAGACATATAGAAAGACACTGGTTGTCCTTTTGAATTGGTTGCTTTGTAATTCACAACCTCTGATGTGAGGTTATCTGACAAAATTTTATGCCAGTTAAAACTGCATCCTTCTGAAACTTCCTCTATGAAAGGTGTCCAGTCTGCATGAAAGTGACAAGGATCCTTTCTCCCGAAAAGTCTACATAACATCATTGCTACATAAACCATATATTCGTTTAAGGAAGCTGTGGCATAAATCCCATGTAAATCAACCCTAAAGTTATTTTCATCTCTGGCCCATCCTTTAATCATGTCAGGGTATGTTTGGCCCACTTCAATGCATTCTTTTCTTTGAAACTCGGCTAAAAACTCAGAATTAAAGGTGTGTCTATAATTGGGCGAGAGCTTATACATTACTTGAATGTGCTCAGGCCTGAATGAGCTAATAAGAACTCCTTGCTCATTGTGAATGCTTCTTGTTGGGATATTCACTTTATCCAGAGCCCAGCTGATCATATCGGTATATGACACAAGTCTCGGATGTGAAACAACCTTATGAAGCTTAGACTCGGCAATATCTCGGAGGTGATTTTCTGAATCAGGGTCTGCACATTTAATCTCATCCTCCAGCTTTTCAGAAATTCCAGTCCACGATTTGACGGAGTGTACTCCGGATGCAGTAGTATCAGAGATAATATCACCTTTCGGTTGGTCTTCGTTTTTCTTCGATGCTTTTTTGGGCGCCATAGCTCTGCGTTAAGCTTGAAAACCTGTCACAAATAGTGGATGAGTAAGCTTAACTTTAGAATGAAAATACAAACATTTCAAACGTTCACTTCGAATATATCATAAAAATATTGAGATTTGTACCTCTGTTACGAAATTAAAGCTCTTAATGCAAAAGATATTTTCGAAGATATGCATTTAATGCCTGTACCTAGGCTTTCTCGGTATTTTCAAATATAATAGAAACTTACTTAATTGGACAATGACGCGTTAATGATCATTAAAAGAAAGATTAACTTTAAAACCTGTTTAGAAAGATGATTTATTAATGTTAATTATGAGTTAAGTCTGAAAACATGACTTTTTGGGATTTCAACACTCTTGATGTCGAAAAAATATGTCATCGAAGAAACCCAATTGCCGAAATCACGATGTATTAATTTAAATTAAAACGTTTTTAGTATGTTAATTAATTGAAATTAGAACTTTTCAGGATTTCCTTAATCGGAAAATCGGGAATTGGGATTTCGAGAAATCTGATGACATGAGTTCGTGCTCTCATGGAATTGCGAATCCCGAAATCGCGAAATGGCGATGACTTGTTTCTTTTAAAACATGATTTAATCTTATCTTAATCAGCTCATTAATCAAAATTAAGGCCAAAACAGATATAGTTTATTTCAAATGTGAATTATGAGTCGGGATTTTGGTGATCGAGATTTTAGGAAAAAGGATGACAAGAAACACGCTTCTCATAGAACCGCGAATTCCGAAATCGTGATGTAATTATTTAACTATTAATCATTCTGAGTGGATATTAGATTAATTCAAATCTTTACTTAAGGATCAAATGTATCGCGAAATCGGGAAATCGAAAAAAATGATGACAAGATTATATGATCTTATAGAACCACGAATCCCGATATCACGACGTGACTAACTTAACTTCTAAATCCTTTTAATTGAGAATTAAGTAATTTATGTTTTAATTAAGTCTTAAAGTATCGGGAAATCGGGGATCGGGGTTTCGCAATTTGATTTGCATTAAAAATTTGTTCACGTCAAACCCCGAATCCCGATCTCTTTAACATTTGGCTAAAAAAATCACAAATTTTAAAATTATACTCCTTTTAAATAATTTTTTGAAAAGTGTTGGAAAATTTATATATTTGTAAACCTTTATCCATTCTTTATTCAAAAGTAAAATTAAAAGGTATTGCGAATTTTAGAAATGATGAAATTTTTCTTTGAGGAAAGCCGAAACCTTAAAAATAAAAATCTAGACCTTAGGAACGAAAAATTTAAGCTTTGTTTCAACATAGGCTCCAACTGGGGACCTCGTCTTCCTGCGGGACGAGGAGAACATGTAGACTCAGTGCCTTAATTGGGTAAATGGTGTCAAGGGTTTATCTCTGATAAATTGATCAAGGAGAGAAAAAAGAGATTATATAAAGCCTTTGAAAATCTTTTCAAAACTTTTTGTTTATTTGAAACTCAGTTATAGTCTCCTTCAAAATTCTTCTTCCCATTCCAAAATTGAGTTAGTATTGAGATGATTAGAACAATCTTTGGAAACTCAATAGATTACTGAATATTTCAGCTTGCATCAATCGAAATAAAATTAATAATTTTTAAACTGGGAAGCTCTATTTTGACTTAAGATGAATATCCGGTTTTGAAAAATTGATAACTAGAATAGAGTTATAGATAAGTATGACAACCTTACACCTCAAATATTGCTTCACTGCCAGCAGGCCTATTCAGTACCCCGATGAAGTTATCTGTCCCATTTTACTGAATTTCCTTTCACCGCTTCGAGTGCTAATTTTATGCCTAGACATTGCTTCACTGCCAGCAGGCCTGTTCAGTACCTCGGTGAAGTTATCCATTTTTTTTATTTTTAGACGAGGGCAATCATTTAAATGAATTTCCTTTCATCATCTGTAGGACTAGATGGGGGCAACCAATTATGAATTTCCTTTCACCATCTGTCTTATAGTTATCTTATGCCTACGAAGCGGGGGCAATCAGTGATACTTAATATATCAGGGGTGGTGATGTGTGTAAAATTTTATAATAGAGATTTGTCAACTTGTTTTCATTATTCTAGACCAATTTTTCTCAACCATCAAAACCCCTCAGTCTGTAGAGAAAAAGGGAAAAATATTTTCAGGGGATCTTCTTTTGAGCAAGCTTAAAAGTTTAGACAAACTGTTAAGAAACTTAAGATATTCAGAATTAACTCAAACCTAACGATTTTTAGTCAGAGAGAAAAACTATGAAAACTGACCTAACTGAATTTAATCATTTGATGATTTTCAAAGTCAATACAAAATCTCTCCTACTCTGATAAAAAAGTTTGAAAACGTGAAAGATAGTACTGAGGATATTTAAAGGAGATTTTTTTTTTTTTTTAATGAAAATGAGAACAGTATATACAATTTTATTTTATTTTATTTTTTATTTATTTTTATTTATTTATTTATTTATTTTTTGGATGAATTAATTATTCCATATAATGCTTTAAAAACGCCCATTAACGGGGGCATTCAAGATCTTACCATCCAAATTTTCAAGTAGAAATGAATTTTTTCCTTCAGAAGATGATACCTTAAAGGGTCCATACCAAATATGATCAAATTTACCATTTTTTCCTGAATCTTCTTTCCGAGCATCCCACCTCAAAACCAGATCACCTGGGAGAAAGTTCCTATTCTTGGCCTTGCGATCAAATAAAATCTTCATATCATCCTGGTACTTCTGTAACTTTTCATCTACTACATCCCTGTGCTGCTGAACTTCAATCAGCTGGTTTATCCTTCTTGTGAGAGGGTTTGGTTCTTCCTTCTCGTCTTGCCATAGTTTCATCACAGGAAGTGCTAGATTTATGGGTAACACTATATCTATTCCATAAACCATTTGAAAGGGAGAAGTACCGATAGACTTTTTTGTGCCTATCCGATTTGCCCATAGAGCATATTTTAAATGTAAATGCCAAGATTTTTTATTTTCATTTAAAACCTTCTTGATTATACTGATCAAACTCTTGTTAGAAGATTCTGCTAGACCGTTTCCTTGTGGATAGTATGCTGTGGAATGTCCCAACACAATATTATATTTCTAGCAAAAACTGACCATTGCCATAGACTTGAAATCCTGTGCATTGTCTGTAACTATCTTTCTAGGACAGCCAAATCTTGACAATATATTCTCTTCTAAAAAGTCTATAACTACTGAATCAGTGGCCTTCCTTGTTGGGATAGCTTCCACCCATTTGGTGAAATAGTTAGTAGCAGTCAGAATCCACCTATGTTGGGCACTTGAATGAGGATTTATCTCACCTATGAATTCAAGTCCCCATTGTTGAAAAGGAGCTTCTGTCTTGACTGGGACTAATGGCATTGCTGGTAGCTTATGTTTTCTTGTAAAAAATTGGCAAGGGCTACAAGCTCGTACCTTAGCATTTACATCTGGGAAAAGTTTAGGCCAGTAATAACTAGCCCTTAGGATTTTATATGCTATATCTCTCCAAGTGTGGTGCCCTCCATAGACTCCTTCATGAAACTGACTTATAACTTCTTCTGTTTCTGATTCGACCAGACAGACTAAAAGAAAACCAAGTGGGTCTTTCCAGTATAATCGTTTCTCATAAATACAATATTTAACAGCATGCAACTTTAGTGTTCTAGCTTTGGAAGGTGACAAATCATCTGGACATTTCAAAGTTAATAAGTATGTTACTATGTCTTTGTACCAATTTGATGAAGCGAATTTTTCATCGATCTTGTTTTCGACTATTTGTTCATCAAGTTCATTCATATCTATCCATCCTTCTTCCTCCTGAGCACTATTTATCCCAAGAGCCCTGAAATTGGATTCAACTAGAAGTTTAGCTAAACCCTGTCCTTTTACCAATTTAGTCGGTTTAACCTCCAAGTCAAACTCTTGAATTTTTGCAAGCCATATACCTCTTTTACCATCACTGTCTGCTTGAACCAAGATATATTTTACAACACTAGTGGGTACATATGCAATGACTTTAGAATGTAATACATACATTCTGAAAGCTTTCAATGCTTTTACCATAGTGTAAGCTTGCTTTTCCATTATATTGTATTTAAGTTCAGCATCTCGGAGGCTTTTACTAAAGAAGGCTATGGGTTGCTCGAAACCTTCTTCATTCTTCTGAAGGAGTACAACAACAAGCGTATGTTCAGAGGCAAATGAAAAAATGAGAAAATCTTTAAGATAATCTGGACTCGCTAGTACTGGTGCCTCACTTATAACTTTCTTAATATGGGAAAAGGATGCCTTAGCTTCTGCTGTCCACTTTACTTCGCTGTTTTTTCTGAGCATATCTGTAATCAATTTAACAATTTCAGTGAAGTTAGGAACAAATCTTCTCAAGAAATTTATTTTTCCTAAAATTGATTGAATTTATTTAACATTCCTAGGAATAGCTAATATATCTATAGCCTCTACTCTTTTAGGATCAATCCTGATTCCATCTCGGGATACTATATGACCCAACAACTTGCCTTCCTGCATAGCGAAATGAGACTTTTTAGGATTTAAGGATATACCAAACCTGCGGCATTTTTCAAATGTTTGTTTGAGATGAATTATATGGTCTTCATCTGATTTTGAAAAACAGTAAGATCATCGAGATATATGACTACGAACTTGTCCCGTTCGCTGACAAAAGCAATATCCATCGCGCGTTGAAAAGTAGCTCCTGCATTCATTAGTCCAAACGACATTTTATCATACATAAACGTGCCCCAAGGAGTGGTAAATGCGGTTTTTTCCTTGTCAGGCTCACTAACAGCAATTTGGTTATAACCTGAAAATCCATCAATCATGGACATTCTGGTAGCCCCTACTACTTTTTCAAGAACGTGGTCCATTTTAGGTAGAGGATAATTATCTTTAAGAGAAGATTTATTAAGATTCCTGAAATCAACACATAATCTGATTTCCCCATTTTTGTTTCTAACTGGGACTAGATTAGCTACCCAATTAGAATATCTTAAGGGAACAATAATCTTAGCGTCTAGGAGTTTTTTAACTTCTCGTTCAATAACAGGTAATAAAATCGGGTTAAATTGTCGGAGTTTTTGTTTGAAAGGTTTGACACCTGGTTTAAGTGGTATTTTGTGTTCTATCACAGAAGTGTCATATGTTTTCAAATCTTCGTATGACCATGTGAACACATCTTTATATTTTTTTAACAACTCCGTGTATTTTTTTTTTGTTTTCTATTGATAAAAATTTAGATAACTTAACCATTTTGGGGTTATCTTCGGTTCCTATGTTACAATCTTCAACCTCCTCTGGTTGAGGTTGTAGAGTAGTTTTAGAAGGAATGTCATCTTTATTAAAGAGTCTTTCCAAAGGGATTAGACCTTTGGGGATTTGGTTGTTCTTAAGAACAAGCATCTGGTGGTTAGCAATTTTATCATGAAATTCTTTAGAATCTTCCCCTTCTTGCATGATCCAAATATGATCATTTTGATTCTCCTGATCATTATATGTTTCTGCAAATTCATCTAATGATTCAAGAAATTTTCTAAGTTGCTCATCTTCTTCGAAAACCTGCCAATGTTGTATATTATTAGGTATTGAAGGGCGATGTCTCATTTGTATATGATATTTTAAGTTAAAAGCAATCGGGGGTGTAAAAGTTGATGCAGCTTTTGCTAAAGCATCAGCCTGTTGATTTTCAGATATAGGAATGAAATGAAAATTCATAGAAGTAAAGAAATTTTCAATTAAATCCCAGACACAATTTCTATAAGACCATAATCTAGGATGCTTAGCTTGATATTGCCGATTTACTTGTTTTATGATTAATTCAGCATCACCAAAGACTTCAAGATTTTTAATTTTCATCCTTCTAGCAACTTCTAATCCAAGTACTAGAGCTTCATATTCACACACATTATTTGTACAATCTATATACCATTGGAGCCTATATGAAAAAGGAATAAAAAATTGATCATCAGGAGCGATAAGAAGTGCTCCCGCCCCAGCTCCAAGATAGGAGGATGCACCATCAAAATACATTTTCCATATACCAGTTTTATATACATTTTTCTCTATTTCTTTTTTTTCAATTTTTTCTTCTGTAGATTTATCATCTACCTCTACTTCAAAATCATCATCTAATGATAGTATACAGTTTCCTAAATCTTGGTCAGCAATATAAACTGGATGATTGTTGGGATTATTTGGGTCACTTACAGTGAATGCCAACCAAGTCTCCCTGTAAAGATGAGTGAATTGGCCTCGGAAAACAGGGATTGTAGCATATGTCTTATCTAACTGGAGGGATCCTCCAAGCTTAGCGCCCCATGATCTAGATAATAGCATTCCATATTTTGTGGGGATATCAACGACTACTACATCCATAAGGATACTTTTAGCAGGTATCTGGGCCAAATTTACCACTAGGTCTTTAATCATTCCTATGCATTTAACTTTCCTTGAATCGAAAGAATACAAATCACCATAGAGTCTTGTGATTTCGAGACCAAGTTTTTCCATTATTGCCTTTGGCATAACATTATGGGAAGCTCCAGAATCCAACATACAGTTATGTAAAAGGTGATCAAAAAGAGTTAGTGTAATATAAAAAGGAGCCACTGTATCTCTTGCACCTTCGACGTGTGGACCAAAAACTAGGATAGGCTTATCATCTTCTAAGTTAATAGCATCAGCCTGACTTTCATCTTTAGAAAAATTAACGATTTTGGCTATTTGTTTTCGGTATACTGGATTTTTAGCTAATTCGACAAGGGGGATAGGAATTTTAATTTTACTTATTTCATTTTCCAAGTTAAAGTTTCCCAGAGCCTTGTCATTCTCAACGTTTGGGGCTTCCATACCTTTTTTCTCGGTTTTACGTTGAGATGTAACCTTATTTTCTTTTATCGGAGCTTGTGTATTTACAGGAGGTGTTCCTACTGGTTCTAACTGTACAGGGTTATTAGTTGTATTTCTTTTTGCAGACTATTTATCTACAACTTTTGGGTTTACCTCATCGGTATCATTTCTCAACAAACCTTTTTTTGTTTGAACATTAGGGAGATTTTTATTTCTCGGTCTCAGATTGTATTTTCCATGTAAGTCAACAATAATATCATCTGCAATACTTTGATATGTACAATCATCAGTGACATTATTGTTAACTTTATCTTCTGATTTACTTTCTTTAATCAAAGATGCTTCATAATCCTGCCTAGATAAATAAGGAGACTTATTATCATCACCAAGATTACTAATATCTTCATCCAATTCTTCAAAATCGCACAAATCTTCCTCTCCAATATAATTTTCACTTTTAAAGGGTGCATGAATTTTTTTATCTTCATTTTTCATCGTTTTATATGGTCCCTGAGGTTCAAGATTTTTCTGAAAATCTTTTCTGGGAAAATTATCCCTTTTCATTTTTTCTAGTTCCATTTTCGAGATCTTATTTGAAATTTCTCGAATAACCCTAGCCATCTCTTCTAATTTATCTCCAGAAGATTTTCCTGAACCTGAAGGTCCACCTTGTTCTTTGAATTTTTTATTTTCTTTATTTACATTTTCGGTCTTTGCTTTAAGCTTCCCTGATGCCATCATATTGGATTCAATTTCAACTGCATCATCCTGCATTCTAGAGAGATCTAATGATCTCCTCTCTCTCAATAGTAAAGCAAATTCGGGATCAAAAGCACCAGCAAAAGTCACTTTGGCTGCAGGTTGTGAAGGTTTAACTTTAGCTGGAATTTTATTGTATAATTTATTAAACCTTTGTATGAACTCTAGAACTGACTCTGAGTTTTTCTTTTTGAGGGCTCTGAATTCGGCTAGATAGTAGAGGTGATCCTTCCTTTCACCCCATTTTCTGATGAATGCACTCTCAAGCTCTTCATAGGATCTTAAGGATCCAGCTGGTAAGGATCGAAACCAAGTTCTCACCTATCCCTCAAAAGTTTGAACAAGTAATCTAGAATAAACATCCTCATGTTCTATTCCAAGTATATCTGCAAATTGATTGAAAATTTTTATATGTTCTTGTGCAGTCAAATCACCCTCACCTGTAAATTTTGGGAGGCTCTTCATATAGTTCTCAAGGAGATCATGAAGAGGAACAGGAAGAACGAGGGGAGCATATCTGGCAACCACTTTGGAAAAAATCCCGGGAAGTGGTACTTGACCACCTCCAGGAGCACCGCCTCCAGCTCCAGCACCTCCTTGTGCCGCCATGGTTAGATTTGGGATTGAATCTTGGACAGTGTGTGGAGAGGATTCTTGGAAAACTGGAGACGAAACTTCAGGAAATGAGAAATTATCAAAAGAGGGGGGAAGTGAAAGTGATCGTTCAAAAGTTTATGATGAATTTGATTGTGTAAAATTAGGCTGATCTGTAGAATAAGTTGATAAAAGGATTTGTTTAATTGATTTTCGCAATTTTAAATTTTTTTCCGGATTAGAGATTGGCGAGGTCTGTTTACTATCTGGGTTTTTTCTGGTGTTCTTATGGCTACTAGCTAGTTTATTTAGTGTGGAGTCACCAAGTGAAAGATAATTTAGCCTTAGAAAGTTTCATGTTCTTGTTCACTATCAACAACAGAAAATGTCAATGTCATTCTTCCCAGGGAAATGATTTGTTTCTTCGATCCCCGACAACGGTGCCAAAAAAGATGTTGTTCCTAAGTTTATGTTTTAAGGCTATAAAACATACCGTCAAGGCATCCGAAAAATGATTTAAATAAAAGATTTAGAATTAAGGAATTAAAGAAAGATCAGAACAGATTCAGTTTCTCAACTGTCTCTGTCTTGGTTCCTGTTGCTCTTGGATGCTAATGTCTCGCTCAATAGCAGCCCATGATCGTTCTAACTCATCCCTATTGGTCGCTGCTTGTAAAATAGTGTTAAATAAACTTAGGGCAATGTTGGTTTGATCCTGAAGGCCCGGTTCTACGTTGGGTTGTCTGCTACTAGGGACAGTCATGGATGATAAGGTTTTAAAAAGGTTTATAAAATGGGTTTTTAATGAATTGGTTACTTCAGATTTCTAGGGATGAGATCAATGAAAATAATTTTAAAATCTATAACAGTAATGTAAAAACACATTCAAGGTCGTTTCCTGGTTTTGTAACAATTTTGAAATTGTAAACAACGAAACACAATATAGAGAAATATAAGGCTTTTATCAAGAAAGAATCTTATATTTCGATTAACGATGATGAAAGAAAAAACAAGATTTCTAACAGAGTTAAATATTAAGGAATAGAAGGTTTTACAGGTCTTAAAATTACTAAAGTAATTTAAGAGGAAAGACTGTAATACGTTCAACATCCAAACCAATCTGAAATGATAAACAACAATGTATATAAATTCAAATTGATTTACTGTTAGAAAAACACTTTTGAAGAAAAATTTAACAAAGCATGATAAACAGGGGAAGATACATAGTTACAAAGTTGCAGGATCCATAATCTTGTTTGCGATTTATATTCCGATGAACTTCAAAACTGAATTTACAAAAATAGCTATCTCCCAAAATTTCTGAAGCCCTTGCTCATCCTTTTGAAATTATATTTATACATTTCTATCAAAGTTTCTTGTTGGTAACTAACCAACTCCCTAATATTACGGTTACATAAAATAATGTCAACCGTTTACAATTTTTTTCAAAGTTCTAATAAATAAAAACATTTTAAAAGCTTTAAATTTGCGTTGATGAACTTTCTTTCTCCGCTTCAACGCATTGAGCACATTTGCCCAAAAAGTTTACTAAGATCCTAGGAGCCTAAGGTATCTCATTAGCTTCAAAAGAGAAAAATCTCCTTTGTAATTATGGCAATCTACTTTCTATCATACTTTCTGTGAACTTCACTGTTTTCAACTTTAAACTCGAATTAATCATCCACTTATTGATTTTTGTAATGTTGACCAATTTAATATTTGAAATTTCTGATTTCTTTTCTTCGAGCTCTTCTCTCGACTTCAACTGATGCCTGGCAATGTTGACTTCACCTAATAACCCAAAACAACCATCTGCCCCAATATTTAATGAATCTTTTTCAAAGAGATTGAAGATTCCTTGACAGTCTTCGTTAACTTATTTTGTGATTCTTTTATATTCAACCAATTTCGATTCCCAGACTTTTATCATTATATATCCTTTTACCTATTCAGAAACAGATAATTTCTGATTTTTTCCATTTTCATCTTTTAATGAAGAAGCCATTGATTTCTGAAAAGTTGTCCTCGTTGCTTTTGCTTCTCTTTCTTTCTGGAACACCTGCTCCATGGACCTATTTGATTCCTGAAAATAGTTCTGGATTATTTCCAGATTACAGAATACTTTCTGTTGTTCCTCTTCTATTTTTGCATATATCTCTGATGCTTGCATCCTGAAATGTTCAATTTCAATTACCTGGTTAGCAATAGAAATAATCTTGTCTTGCAAAAATTTATTTTCTTCGCCCAGCTTTTGAACCTGTTCTTGAGTGACCTATATCATATGCTTTGCCTCATCCAAGTTTTTATTCAACTTTTGGATTTCTTGCATATCTTTGATTCTAGCTTGTTCTAGACCCTTCTGTATTCCCCAACCAATATTTCTTTCATTCTCTTTTAATCTGTCTTGCAACTGATTTATTTTTTGATCTTTCTGCTCAAGAATAGTTGTTAGATTTCCCACGGAATATATATTAGCCAATGCTATAGCACCCATTGTCCCTGCTAACTCTGTAGTGAACTCTCCTTCCTTGAGTTTCTTCCCATCTATGATAACTCTATGCTTCTTAATTGATCTTTCTCCTACAGGATGAATTTCCTGTTTCAAGATAGCTCTTCTTTTTTGCTGAAAAAATAATCAGATGGGGGGATTTCATCTCTTGAAATTGGCTCCAGATCACTGACATATAGAACTCCTTCCTGAGGGGTTCCAAAATTAGACTGTAGTGGAGTTAAAGATGTAATGGGTCTACCAAGTTCCTTTGAAACAATTCCTCCAATCTTTTCTGGAATATCATCCAAAATTATTGGACTTGTTTCCAGTCCTTTTCCTTTCTTTGTTCCTGGTTCTTTTGTCTGAGATTCCTCTGTGTTTTGAGGAGGTATTTCAAAATCTTTCAACTTATTTTTATCACTTGACTTATCCTGAGTATCAATTTCAAACCCTGGAGGGGTTTCTTCCTGTTCTGGCAATGAAGTCGATATTTCACCTTGTAAAATCTTCGGCAGGCAGCTTCGCCTATGTTTTTGAAAAGATACAAACCCCACTTGTGAGTCAGGTGACAAGGTCTATCCTCTATCCTGTACTTCCTCATAATATTTAGCATCTTTGAAAATATTATCGTAAACAAAAACTTCATGTTCATATGCTTTTAGATTACACTGTATGTAATGCCGACTAATTATTTGGTAAGGGTCGTGCTTTCTGTGCTCGATGTTTACTAATTTAACTTCCTCCAATGACTTGGACTCCGCTTTGGAATGACCTATGTTTGATAAAGTAAATTTCCCGATATGAACAGGGAAATATGGCCATGCTTTTTTCTAAAGGTCTTTTAATTCTAACCCAATACCACCCTTGGCTAACTGATAAGCCACTTCTCTGCATACTAACATGTCTGGTAATAATTTTGGGAGTGCGTGAGGTGGAATGGAACAACCATAAACCCTAACATAGGAAAAAATTTCCTCAATAAACCAGTCAACAACCGATTTGAGGCTTTCTGTGATTGCGTTAGAAATGCGAGGGGGTTCGCATCCAAAGAATATTTTGTGCAGAGGGATAGTTACATAATGACAAACATCATAAAAAACATCTTTTGCATTTTCTTCCCATAGAGCTGAGTGGTATTTATGAACAGGCTCTGGGAAAGAAACATTCCAACTCCAATTCATTAATGGGAAAGGAGTCATAAAACAAATGGCATCCATAATATATGCAGACATATAGAAAGACACTGGTTGTCCTTTTGACTTGGCTGCTTTGTAATTCACAACCTCTGATGTGAGGTTATCTGAAATTTTTTTATGCCAGTTAAAACTACGTCCTTCTGAAACTTCCTCTAGGAAAGGTGTCCAGTCTGCATGAAAGTGACAAGGATCCTTTCTCCTGAAAAGTTTACATAACATCATTGCTACACCATATATTCATTTAAGGAAGATGTGGCATAAATCCCATGTAAATCATCCCTAAACTTATTTTCATCTCTGGCCCATCCTTTAATCATGTCAGGGTATGTCTAGCCAGCTTCAATGCATTCTTTTCTTTGAAACTCGGCTAAAAACTCAGAATTAAAAGTGTGTCTATAATTGGGCAAGAGCTTATACATTACTTGAATGTGCTCAGGCCTGAATGAGCCGATAATAGCTCCTTGCTCGTTCATATTGCTTATTGTTGGGATATTCACTTTATCCAGAGCCCAACTGATCATATCGGTATATGAAACAAGTCTCGAACGCACAACAACCTTATGAAGCTCAGACTCGACAATATCTCGGAGGTGATTTTCTGAATCAGGGTCTGCATATTTAAGCTCATCCTCCAGCTTTTCATAAATTCCAGTCCAAGATTTGACGGAGTGTACTCCGGATGCAGTAGTATCGTAGATAATATCACCTTTCGGTTGGTCTTCGTTTTTCTTCGATGCTTTTTTGGGTGCCATAGCTCTGCGTTAAGCTTGAAAACCTGTCACAGATAGTGGATGAGTAATCTTAACTTTAGAATGAAAATACAAATGTTTCGAACGTTCACTTCAAATATATCATAAAAATATTGAGATTTGTACCTCTGTTACGAAATTAAAGCTCTTAATGCAAAAGATATTTTCGAAGATATGCATTTAATGCATGTACCTAGGCTTTCTCGGTATTTTCAAATATAATAGAAACTTACTTAATTGGACAATGACGCGTTAATGATCATTCAAAGAAAGATTAACTTTAAAACTTGTTTAGAAAGATGATTTATTAATGTTAATTATGAGTTAAGTCTGAAAACATGACTTTTCGGGATTTTGACACTCTTGATATCGAAAAAATATGTCATCGAAGAAATCCGATTGCCGAAATCGCGATTTATTAATTTAAATTAAAACGTTTTTAGTATGTTAATTAATCGAGATTATACCTTTTCGGGATTTCGTTAATCGAAAAATCGGGAATCGGGATTTCGGGAAATCTAATGACATGAGTTTGTGCTCTCATGGAATCGCGAATCCCGAAATCGCGAAATGGCGATGACTTGTTTCTTTTAAAACATGATTTAATCTTATCTTAATCAGCTCATTAATCAAAATTAAGGCCAAAACAGATATAGTTTATTTCAAATGTGAATTATGAGTCGGGATTTTAGTGATCGAGATTTCGGGAAAAGGGATGACAAGAAACATGCTTCTCATAGAACCGCGAATTCCGAGATCGCGATGTAATTATTTAACTCTTAATCATTCTTAGCAGAGATTAGATTAATTCAAATCTTTACTCAAGGATCAAATGTATCGCGAAATCGAGAAATCGGAAAACACGATGACAAGATTATATGATCTTATAGAACTGTGAATCCCGATATCGTGACGTGATTAGCTTAACTTTTAAATCCTTTTAATTGAGCATTAAGTAATTTATGTTTTAATTAAGTCTTAAAGTATCGGGAAATCGGGGATTGGGGTTTCACAATTTGATTTTCATTAAAAATTCGTTCACGTCAAACCCCGAATCCCGATCTCTTTAACATTTGGCTAAAAAACTCACAAATTTTAAAATTATACTCCTTTTAAATAATTTTTTGAAAAGTGTTGGAAAATTTATATATTTGTAAACCTTTATCCGTTCTTTATTCAAAAGTAAAATAAAAAGGTATTGCGAATTTCAGAAATGATGAAATTTTTCTTTGAGGAAAGCCGAAACCTTAAAAATAAAAATCTAGACCTTAGGAACGAAAAATTTAAGCTTTGTTTCAACAGGTCCATTACCCAAACTTGGATGCTACCGAAATTCGTTACTGGACTTTATCCAAGGGTTGACATTAATCTAAAATATCACTCTCCAATAGTTGACATCAATGAAAACCAACAATCCATACCAACTATCCATCAACCTAAGCCAATTGTCTGACAATCTCCCCCTTTGGCATTGATGGCAACACTTAGTCATGATAAGATTCATGTTTATACTCTTTATCAATGTTTCTATCTCTCCCCCTTTGACATCAATGGAAAAGGGTATCTTCCTTTGGGGCTACTCCGTGTGACTGAACTCTCCTTGGGGTGTCTCCCCCTGTCTACATGCCATTGATTTTTCTTTGTGTTTATAATCCTCTAATTACTCTCTTTCCCTTCATATGAATAATTTCTCCCCCTCTGAAAAAGGGTATCATTCTGGATTCATATCACTCATTCTTCCCTTGTGACAATCGCTCCCCTTAGAAACATGCCTCTATTCTCTCTCTCCAAGAATTTACCTTTTCATCTGATAAATCTCTCCCCCTTTGTCCTATTTATGGTGCTTCCTCGTGTACATCTAAGACATATAAGATAAGCATTCAAAAGAATTCATTTTGGAGTAGAAATTACTCCTAGTCTCTGGCGAAGATACTCAAGGGATTCCCATGGAAGCGGTTTTGTAAAGATGTATGTCACTTGTTCTTTTGTTCCCACATATTCAACTCTGATGTTCTTCTCTGCAACCTGTTCCCGTAGAAAGTGATACTTTATTGGAATGTGCTTTGTCTTGGAGTGCATCACCGGATTTTTTGAGATACTAGTGGTGCTTGTATTATCACAATAGATTGGAATGGGCTCATCATACTCAACCTGTATATCTGTCAATTTTTGTTTCATCCATAGAAAATGTTGTTGTTGCAATATACTCTGCCTCGATTGTAGATAAGGATATTGATGATTGTTTCTTGCTTATCCAAGATACTAAACACTCACCCAAGTAGAACGTTGCTCCACTGGTGCTTCGTCGGTCATCAATGCAACCTGCCCAATCTGCATTTGTGTAGGCAATAAGTGATAGATCCTTTCCTTTTGGATACCATAATACAAAATCTTCTGTTCCTTTGGATACCATAATGAAAATCCTCTTCACTGCTAATACATGTGATTCCTTTGGTGTTGCTTGAAATCTTGCCTCATGTCCAACTTTCTGCATTACATTTGTTCTAGATGTTGTCACATATAGTAAGCTACCAATCATTGACATGTATTGCCTCTGGTCTGTAGAATTTGAATCATCATCTTTTCTCAACTTGCAACTAGTTTGCATAGGAGTGGTAACTGGTTTGCAATCTTCCATTCTGAACCTCTTTAGCGTTTCTCTGATATACTTAGTTTGAGAAATAAAAACTCCTTAGTTTCTTTGACATATCTGAAGACCCAAAAAAAAGGATAGTTCTCCAAGTAATGACATTTCAAATTCATTTTGCATATCTTTTGAAAATTTCTAGCTTAACCTGTCATTAGTACTTCCAAAACAATATCATCAACATAAATTTCAATTAATAAAATATTACCTTGAGTTACCTTGATGTAGAGGTTGTTGTCTATGCTTCCTTTCCATAGTTCGTAGGGATTTTTTTCATTGTTGTTTCTGAGCATTACTCTGTTTTGAATGTGAATTGATGTATGCATTGCATGTGTCCAAAAAATATCCTTCAATTTGGAATCCATTAGCATTGTTCAAGCCATTTCCTGTGTAATTATCATCCATTATGATAATGTTCTTTTGTCTCTGAACCACTCTCTGAACCAATCTATGAATCCACGATCTCGTCCACTATCATATATTTGTACAAACCTACTAAGTGTTCTTACGAATCCATTTCTTTCCATACTATCCAAGACTCTACTTGCGCAAATGTCCATAATGTTGACCCATTTATCATTATACTATCATGAAGTCTTGATTAATCTATCAAACTATACTTATGCTAACTGATTGCTTTGAATCTGTCTTCTTAAACTCTGCAAGTTGATCGAAGGAAGGTTCTTTGTTCTGTCATAGCTATAACATAGACTCCCCCTGCCTAATATTCATATTACTTGGGAGTCTCTAAGCCAGATGGCTCAGAACAATTGCTGCTCTGATGTGTATTCATCATCATCTTCATTGGTAGATTCATCATCTCTCTGAGATCTGACTTCTTTCTTTCTGTCTGTGGATTCATCTTTGACTACAATGCCTAAAATTACAATCTCTTGAACCTGTTCCTTTTTTACCTGTCCTTCTTTTCTTTAAGTTATTTTCCAAACCTTTCTGTATCTGACATCTTTCTTTTTCTCTATAGAATTTTCTTCATCTCGTTTTATTGCCAATATTGCGATCTTTGGGACCTGGTCTTTGTTCACATGTTCTTTGTGTTTTCTTATCCACACTTTCTTACATTTGATATCAGTGTTCTCTTTCATGGAAGTATCGATCATGCTTATACAATCACTAGCTATGTGTCCATAGTTATGACATTTGTAACATTCAATGTTATGTGGGGCCACATAGGCATTTATTTCTTGAACATTTCTTTTATAATCCTTGCAATCTGCAACCTTATGTCCAAAGTTAGTACAATAAAAACAATGACCATAAAATAAATTTTCATACCTGGGAGTGAATGATCTTTTTTGTGGCGTAGTCCTTCTGAATTTTTTCCTTGATTGATCATGATCATGATTGAAGCTTCTTTGTGGCTTGAACATGGATGGTCTTTTTGAAGATGTATCTTCAATAATTTTCTTAGATTCTGGTTGACCATGATTCCTTCTTTTGATTACCTCTGCATAACTCTTTCTATTTTCTTCATTCTTCTTTTCTAGCAACCTAGAGTGCTTCTCTTCATTCTCAATAATTGATGTGGATGTTTCTGTCTCTTCAACGTTCTTGTTCAGCTTGACGATTTTACTTCTCAATGTGAGAACTTCTTCTTCAAGCTTCTCAACCTCTTCTTCTTTCTTCATTATCTGAGACTTCATGACCTCTTCTGTTATCTTTGCTTCTTCAAGTTGGATTTTCAATGTAATTATTTCTTCTTCCAGTCTTCTCTCTTCTTGACCAAACTCTTTCTCAAGTTGGTTTAAGTCATTAGTTCTTTCCTTGAGATAATCCATCAATATCTTTTCTCTCTTTTCTGCTTCTTCCTTTTATGATGCTATGTTGGATTCTAAACATTTCTTTTGATATTCTAGAGTTTCTTCAATTCTTCTAGCCTCTTCTAGTTGAGCTCTTAAATTCTTGATGACCTGCTGATCCTTTTCAGAACCTTGAACACTTTCCTTTTGGTTCATCAATTCTTTCTTGGATGACTCGTTTTCTTCTCTTTCTTTCTTTAAATATTTAATTGCACTGATCAATTTTTCTCTATAATCAATTGTTGCTTTGTCATACTCTGCCTCTTCTGAATCTGTCTGACATGATGAACATCTTTCTTCTTGTTCTGTATTTGCATCTTCTTTGGCATTTTTTGAATCTGCGATGAGTGAAGAATATATGTCATGTAACTTATCCCAAAGATATTTTGCTGATGAACATTTACCAACCTTTTCTCTTACCAGATTAGGTAATCCTACCCAAATGAAATCCATTGCTATTTTTTTATTCTTTCTCAATTCCTTCTTGGCTGGAATATTTTCCCTTTTTGAACTATCATATCCTGTAACAACTGATAGCCAAATATAATGTCCCTGTGCCTGTAAAAATACTTTCATCCTTATGCTCCACATCTCATGCTTAAAACCATTTTGAACATTAAACATTGGTACTCCATAATAATCCATGATCTCCTTCCAGTGGTTAAACTGTTTCCTAAAGGAACCGACTCTAATACCAATTGTTGGATTACTGAGAGGGGGGGTGAATCAATAATAGAGAAATTTAATCCTTTTTAACCATATAATCCAAGTGTTATATCAATGTATCATTATCATCCAATAACTGCAGAGTAAATAATGAACAAATGAACAATCATACACATACACAGTACACCCGTGTTTTACGTGGAAACCTAAAGCGGGAGAAAACCACAGAATGCTTTTTCTTATATGTCTTGAAGAATTACATTCATTGGAAGCACCAACTTCCTTTTTTTTCCAGCTGCAACTGGAAGGAGGATCCAACCCTCTAGTTTCTCAGGCTACAAACTGAGGGAATCTCCAACTCCCCAATTCTCTGGCTACAACCAGAAGGAGGATACAACCCCCTATGTTCTCTAGATACAACCGAAAGGTGGCTACAACCACCTATCCTTGCCCCGTCCAATTGCCCTGAATTATAAGTAGAATGATGGAACTACTGTCACACTATCACTGTGAGATATACTGTTGTAAACCTGTACCAATCAACTTGCACCAAATAACCTGTACCAATAAACTGAACCATGCATCAACTTGTACCTCAACCTGTAATCAACATGTACCATAAACAAGTGCATCAATCATGCACCAACCTATACCAAACAACCTGTAATCAACCTGTACCATAAACAAGTGCATCAACCATGCACCAACCTATACCTCAACCTGTACCATGAACAAGTGCATCAACCATGCACCAAACCTGTACAAATAACCTTTCACAACAACCTGTCACAACAACTTGTCCAAACAACCTGTCTCATCAATATTATCAACCAAATCAGATCTACTCACCAAGATCAATCACCAATACAACTCTCAAAGATGTGCATCAAACAAGCATAACACAACAACTCATAATCATCATCAAGATCAATATGTGCTTCTAATAATACAAGTATGCTACATCATCCATAAACCATGTGTCAACAATACTACTAACAAGTTCCTCCAACCATGTACTAAGTATGTACCAATAATGTATCAACTACTCATCAACTATGACTCATCAAAATGTACCAACATCATCAACTATACACCTCATGTATGTGCCAACTCATCAACTACTTGTCTCAACAATGTACCCAACATGTACCTCAACCACAGGCCCTCATCAATATCATCATCCAAATATGATTTTTAACTCTGTAATAGACTTGGTGTATACAATCACATACTTGTAAACCTTCCTTAACTTTAACAACAAGAGACTATCATTTTCATCAAACTTTTCTTTAGTCTCACATGACTAGTTTTGGATTAGTCAACAACCCTAAATTGAAATAATCATAACTATGTACTTGTAATGAATAAATATCTGAAACTAATACACAATGTTCTTCAGTGTGTTTTATGCAATTCCTCTAGGTGCCACTACTTGGAACCTCTCAAAAAAGGAGTTATAGAAAAAAATGGTATACCTTGATGAATTTTGGTTTATTCTAGAGAGAGACTTTGTAGAGAGTGTCCCACACAGAGTATTTTTTGAATCGATATAAAAGTGTTACAAAACATACTACAAACTATACTCTTACCAACACATTTGGTCTTACTAAATTTGGATCTATTATGAATAAGTTATGATGTTTTTACCCAAAACACCTATTTTAGACTAGTTTTAGGACTAGCCACAAACCCTATTTTCCACGGAGTGTAACTCCAAAAATACAATGACCCACAAGATGAATTTTTTACCATAGGTACTTGGATATGTTTCCTCAATGTCCTATCAATCTCACGGTCTGAATCATTCTAGAAAAAATTTATTGCGAAAATGGTGAGATGGACTGTAAATAACATACCTTAGAAAACATCATCAAAAGAATTTATCCTCCCTTGAATTTCAGCCTTCTTTTCTTCACCTTCCCTCCAAAATTTGGCTTAGATATCCTTTGTTTACCTCATTCAACTATATATATTCAATATTCTCAAGTGTGATGTAAAATGAGAGATCCTTGCCTCTTATTTATACTCTCCAAATATCTTACTTAGAAGCATCTTCTAGGTCACTTAACCTTTTTCTGGGTCACTTAACCCATTTATAGGTCACTTAACCTATTTCTAGGTCACTTAACAAATTATAGGTCACTTAACCTATTTTTCTCATTTTAGGGTTAACCACTTTCCATAATTAGAAATTTCTCCATTACTTTATCATTTAAATATTCCTCCTTGACTTTGTCACCTCACTTTATCATTTAAATATTCTTTGATTTTGTCACTTCACTTTATTATTCAAATAATCCTTCTTGACTTGTTCACTTTACTTTATCATTTAAATAATAATTTCTTCTTTGCAATCTCTTTGACTTCTTTGAC
Organism: Picea mariana; assembly: GCA_032191745.1. Taxonomy (NCBI): domain Eukaryota; kingdom Viridiplantae; phylum Streptophyta; class Pinopsida; order Pinales; family Pinaceae; genus Picea; species Picea mariana. Next base: position 89,293 of record JASDQU010100351.1, read on the forward strand.
CTTTTGGGGCTTCAAGCCAACATATGAGGGTCCTCCAACTTCGTAAGGCCATAACTCTCAAAACGTGAGGAGTTATGTGACGTTCCACATACCACCAGAAATGGAATGACATGTACTATCCATATAGAATATTCCTTCCTTCAAATATATAAAAAATCATACCATTATCCATCAAACAAACTTGGGTCCATTACCTAAACTTGGGTGCTACCAGAATTCACTACTAGAATTTATCCAAGGGTTGACATCAATCACTAAGGGTTGACATCAATCTACAATATCACTCTCTAATAGTTGACATCAATGACAACCAACAATCCATACCAACTATCCATCAACCTAAGCCAATTGTTTGACAGATTAAACTCCTCAGAATCAACATCAAATTGGACAAAGAAACTATCTTATTTCTTCCTCTAGGGCAACCAACTTGTTGCCCTCTATTCCAATTTCCTCTATTTCCTTTGTTATCTTTTTTGTTGTCCCGATTCAAAACATCATCTATTAAACATGAAGACTAGGTTAGATTATGTATACCATAGCAAGTAAAACATCAAACACATTTTGCATTTAGCACAATTTCTAGAAGTGGCTCTGACTTGATTAGAAATCAAGCATGCAATCAACTAGGAATAAAAGAGAAGAGTAACGCAAAGTTAAATCATTTTCTTTTCTTTGAAACATTTCTAGGTCTAATAACTCATACAACTGATAATTATTTAATAACATGGGATTTATAATGAATGAGAAATATGATGGGTTTGTAATAGATGGAAAGTGAAAATAAACGATAAGGAAAAGTGGTGCATGTTCATAATTAAAACATATCAGTCATCAACCTTCAACCAATATCTCAATTTATACCCAATGTCTATCAATAATCTTATGATACATGCCATGTTCAGTATCATATATAATGACTTGCTTCACAAATAAATCCTTTCATTTGCTTATGTATGAGGGGGAAAGAATGTGAAATTAAAATGAAACGTGATATTGGGAATTCAAGATCAATTTATGTAAAATGGAAGTATGAAGGGGATTGGACCTGAAAATAATAGCAATCAACCATTTCCAAAACTTGTGATCTTTCTTTCAATATTCATTATCTTTGTTTCATCTTAAACTTGTCTTTGAATGTTGAACATACACTTTTATAACAAAGTTCATAATTAAATAAGAACAATCATTTGACCATGTATATTTTTCCAAATCTGCTCTTAGTCATAGATGTAACAATCCAAAAGTATATGCTCTTGTCAAACTGTTTATATCAAACTATTAGCAACCTTCCTTTAGAAAACATTTTTTTTCATTTCATACAATAGGGGGGAGGAAAGATGGAGTTAAATGATATAAGTTTTTGGGAATTTAGGAATGACGTATGAAAATGAAGTAATGAGGGATTTGGTCCTATTGTAAGATACAAACATATTTTAAATTCTTCATGACCTGGCTATATTTTATTTCAATCCATATCAACATGCCTGGGAATTAAATAACCAAACTGTGTTTATTACTAATTCCATAAAAATTCCAAATCGAATAGGTAGCAAAAAATTCTCCCATTATTTCTTTTACAATCATCATATAAGATTAGAAGTAGAAGCTTAAAAACGATTCTAATATGCCCATATGAAAAATCAGTAACCAATTAAAAACCAATATTATCTAATCGATTAGGTCAATTCTATGTTAGGGTTTCATATTTCCACAATCCATGTAAAATAATATCACACGGTTCGAAACTCAATTTCCTCAACCATGAAAACTTAAAGTATAATCTTTATAGCCTTTATGAAAATATTTCATATTCAAATCCTTATAACAATGTCCAAAAAATTCACATATTTGCATTGCAAAACCAACGAGGATTGAAATTGGAAATGATATCGTAGGTTAAACCCAATTGATATGTTCAAACATTTATAGACATATTAAAAATCAATGATAGCCTCATATCCTAACCTTTTTGCATATGTCAAGGCATCAAGCTGAACAGGATACAAAACCTTATGAAGCTTGACCAAACATTTGCCATGTTATGCAATGAATAGGGCTTAGAATAATGGTTTGACAGTAAGGCAACGATAGTCAATTAATTTTTAAACTCAAGGTCGAGCCCCACGATGAGTATTGTTACCAAGACAACCCAAGAAATTTATTTTGTAATTCTACTATTCAGGATGGAAAATTTGAACAATGGGTATGGAAAGAAAAAATGGCATTTGAAGGATATGGGTTCAAAACCCATATATAGTAGTGGAAATAAGAATGCAAAGAACAACCCATAAATTTTTTGTTCAAGGCTACAACATGATTGTAAGATTCATGCAAATTTTTCTTACATACTGTATTAAAATCAAAACTGGAGTTAAATACACTGAGCTTACACAGTTGGGACTGAAAATATTGGTTTTCGAAACATGAGTTCATGCAAGAACCATTTAAGAGTAGTCGTGATAATAAGGGTTATTTCTTCACAAGAATCCCAAACAAAAGTGAGAGGAAGACAAGAGAAAGCATGCTTAGATTAACCAGTCAAACAGAGCCATTTCAAAAACTATCACTTCAAAAAGAATGTGCATCTAATGGATACGAGATAGAATACCCATACCTTTATTTGTGATTCAAATACCTCTAAAAAACCAGTGCCACAGTTACCATAACCACCACATTCGAGTTCTTGGAAAAAGATTGTCACACTAGCAACAACTTCAAATATATCAAATGCAAATGAATGTTGAACCCCAATGCAAATGTGGCATACTTCGATGAGTGAGTTCTTGCATCCTCAACATTGAATGCATGGAGGCATCACATCTCTTGAAATCAACATTCACAATAATTCTAAATCCACATCAGACTCCACTTTCCACTGTCGACAAATCACATACCAGAAGGTTTGCCACATATGGAAGAAATCACATGCCACATGAATCACATCATAGATATCTTAATTGTCAACTTAAATGATGCCCTCAAGATTCACATCAAACTTAATTATTTCAATTTTCATTTAAACCACATTGTAATGCAAACAATACATATGTTCAAAATTGTTTGTTCAAGTATAGATTTATGGTAGACAACAATATCATCATTGAGTTCATATATAATATCATATGCAATATGCATAATGAACTTCAAAACTTTATATTACAATGTGCCATATTTTCCATGTAGGCTCAATACCACTCATATGTGTGTGTGTGCGCGCAATGACATTTGAAGTTTTCATCAAAAATCCTTTTATAGTGAACCATAACACCCTATGCGTAAAATGAATTTGCAAGCCTTTTGAACCATATCATGTAATTATGAACTCCACCACTATGACCTGCATTTATCGATATGTTGTATTCTCTAGACAAGAGTTATGACCAAAACCTTTTATACTTATAATCTCCACAACATAAGTTTCAAAAATAATGATCATAATAACATCTTACGAGTGTAACGCATGCAACATAGAGGTTTTTTTGAAGCTTTATGAGCACAACTTTTCTTTTTCTCTGCAACCAAATTAGAAGTGGAACTCATAATCAAACTGAAAGAAGAGAACAATATCATTGTGTAACCTGGATGAAACCATTTAAGTATATTAGAAATGCTCTCATCCTAGGGAATATTTGAAAATAAAAATCCTTCTTTCTCCCTATGGGGGTCCCACCTATAGTTATATATTTTATATCATAGATAGTAAAAATTTTAATTGTGCCTTGCAACTATTTGCAAGCTATGATATAGTTGATGATTTTATGAATCAACAAATCAATGTGTTTATGGTGCTAATGTTGAACTGGATCTTTGGCGATATTGATGGCACTCTGATTGTCACACCAAAGTGTATTCATGTGTTTTTTCTAGAATCCAAACTCTAAAAGGATCTATTGAAGCCACAAGGCTTCTTGACTTGCATTAACCATTTCTGGGTACTTTTCTTCTACTGAAKAAAGAGCAAGAGCTTGTTGTTTCTTACAAGCCTGTTGGATCATTTCACACTTGTGTGTGTCCTTCTTGACACTGGGGAGTTTATACCCATGGTTTTTTCAAATTTGACCAACAAAACCCCCAAAGCATCGACATATCAATCTTCAGCCAAAKCCAAAGAAGGTCTCACCCGAGACACAATAAGGATCACAAAGACCATCTGGTGTTGTGTCAAGCATGAAAGACTAAACACACATAGATCCATCTGGGTTGAAATTCATACATTCCATAGATGACAACTTACTATTATCATTATGTAAAAATAATACACACACATATCCAAATACCACATGAGTGACACATGATAGATCAAAATCATTGCAACTTTAATATTCTTTCCATTCCATTAAACCCATGCATACATTTTGACAACAAAAAAGTTTCATATTCCCTCATAAATTTTCCATAATTAAAATACATTGTTCCATACATGCCCTTTCAGACTCTGGACATATGAAATACTTAGACTCATAATCAGAAGCATTACAGCATTACAATAATATAGAGTCTCTGAGTGAACTTTGCGACCATGGACAACAACAACAACTTGGGGAATGCATTGAATGAGTAACTCTATTTTTGTTTTCATTGCTCATGTTTAGATTTCTTTGCTTCATGAGATCTGTCTCTGTCAATACTACTCCACTCACTCTATAGACTAACATTCTCACACGCTTCTTCCACCTACTTGAATTCCATGTATTCTTTCTGGAATCAGGGTAATCTTAATTTCCTTGCCAACTCATATTTTTTCTGCTCCACGTTTCCTTTTGTTGGTAGCAGTAATCATTTGAGGATATTTCCTGATGATTCCTTTCTTGATTCCTACATGCATCTTCTTACTTTATGGAGAGCTTCTAAAAAATCAGACCTACATGCAGTTGGTAGACCTTGGACTAGGCATGGAATATTAAAACTTGATCTGACACATGCTTCTTGACAATCCTCGCACATTATCTAGGGCACATGCAAATTTGGAATACAACTTCATTTGTTTGTACACACGAGATTAACCCAAATCTTTGGGTGCTAATAATCCCCCACCACTATTACTTGGCTCGTCATCAAGCCAACTGCATCATGGGATGACAACCACAATGGATGGAACAGTGCTTCTAAGTTCTTGTATGAACTCCTTAAACAAGTTTTTAGGCTCATTAAGGTAGCCTTGAAGATCCAGAGTAAGCTAAACAACTGCATTGGCCTTAACTATTGTGACTTGAGGAGTTGTCATGTATGTTGTGTTGATTTTCTCAATTAGAAAGTCGACAACAACCTGCACGTTAGAGAATTGAGTAAACAAGATCAAGGCCTTATTGAACACATAAGTGATGATATTTGATATATTCTTCTACTCATCCTGAGCTTCAGTGATCTTTTTTGTTATTGCTGCAATTGCTAGCATCGAAACAATGTGCTCCCTGGGAGACAAAGAAGCCATATCATGCTTTTGTTGTGCGACCTCAACCTCAACTATGTGAAACCTATATTCAATTATAGATAACTCCGGTGGAGTTTGGAGATGGGTCCATAAGGTTAAACCATAGTTGACCATGCAAGAAAATGCTTCCACCCTGCGTTGGCCATCGTGGAGAGTTTCTTGGGATGACTTAATCATTTGTTGGAACTAAGTTGAGGTTAGATTTGTTTGGTGGATTTGTGGATGAAGGGCAGTGAGTTGTTAATACATATTTTGCAAGCATGCCTTTAGAGATGAGAGTTTAAATCTCAGAGGAATAGAATGCCCTTGTGTAGAAATAGTGGGAATCTGTGCATATAGGTTGTCCACTTCCCTGAGGAGGTCAGTGAACTTGAAACATAGCTCAATGTATTGGGCCTGGGTGGTTATGTGTACCACAACCTCTGTTTCATACTTCATCTGCAATTTTTGGTGATCTTGAATCTCCTTTGTATAATGCTCATGCATATGATTATGCATAGAAATGTCCACTTGGTGTTGGAGTTGTAACTTAGCATGAGCCCGACCTAGTGTTTGGTGTTTCTCACCCAACTTGGAGAGTGTTGTTCCTGAGATTTTTTCCAGGCTCACAGAACAATGTAAGGAATCCAAATTAATGATATTTTCTTTCCAAGAGCCTTTCTCCCTTTAGCTTAGAATGATACTTATGTATTCTAATAATTTAGAAACATAGAGGCAATATCTCTTCCTTTGAGATTTTATCAATAATCAAGAGATGAAAAGAAGAATTATAACAAAAAAATTTGACAAACAAAGCAAGGTATATGATTCTGATAAATCTTACCTTATTTGCAATAGCAGAAATATATATGTCTAAAATATGAATTGAGATGAGAACAACTATATAGATACATGTCTTGTTCCATTCACAACAAAACAAAGAAAAATTTATACCTGAATATATGTCTAATTAAGTGAACTACAATAGATGTATTACTAAATTGCAGTCATTCATTCCTTAAACACCATAGCATGAAGAAGATGAATTATGATAATGAAAGAAGCAAGACATAAAAAAAAAAACATAACTCAAAGAAATGAGAAGTAGAATCTCTGTCCTCCTGTAGAAATTTGTATTAAAAATTCAATCTTTACATTAGGAGATAAAAATCCCTTTTCATATCTCAAATGTATTTATTTATACAATTTTGTCTTAACCAAAATCGGTTAGAATTCCACACTTGTAGATATTAAAATAGAAGAAAATCCTTTAAATACTAGATTAACATTAAAATGAATATTAAAAATTATTTGAACATCTGTCATGCTTCTGGAAACCTCATCGCTTGTTGGTTGCTTGAAGGTTGATCTCTTCATTTTTTTCTCATAGACGCAACTGCCTTATGTTGATCCTTGTATCGAGTGTGAAAATTTAATAATGCAACTACGAAATTAGGTCGCTTCGTATTAACATTTAACTCAAAGTTAAAACCCTTTCTATGTACCAATGGTAAATTCTTTTGAACTCTGACTGCAGCTTGTTGAGTGCTTTGGCACTATAAATTGTGCTTAACCAGGAAATGGTTTAAAATCTGCAAGTTAACTTGAGTCATTTGTTGAATGTCAATTTTATCATTTTCTATGCTTTTCTTCAATTTGTCTCTCTTATGATTTATATTAAGAATTCCAATCATTGAATGACCATCACCAAGGTCGATCTCATCCATTTCTACATCTACAACCAATAGAGAATTTAAACAAGCTGCTTTGGCTTCTTTGGCCAATATTTTACTTTCTTCCAGGTTATTTTTCCAAGTCTTTATTGCCATTCCACCTTTTAATTGTTCCAACTCTGTAAATTGACCAATTTATGGTACATTTATACTTTGATTCCACATTATCAATTATTGAAACTTATATCTTGTATTGATCAACTCTTTTTCTTTATCAACAATGATTTTTAATTCATCATTGATGATAAGATATTGTTTTTGAATACTTTCCAAACTTTCACAGAAACTATATTAGGCTCACTGTAATCCATCATTAACTTCCGGTGCCTATTTCTTAAAAGAATAAATATCAACAATTTCATTTCCACCCTTTTTGATATGAGATTTTAAATGAAGAAGTAATGCATCTTTCTGGGAAGGAGTATTTTTCAACTTTTGTTGATCTTGAAGACATGTTCTTAATATTTCTTCTAACTGTTTCATATGTTGTTCATAACTTTGTCGGACCTAAACAAGTTCAGAATTAACTTGTTCCCCAATAATTACCTCTATTTGTTTCAAATTGTTTTACAACTGCTCAATTAAAATATCTTTCTCATCAATCTTTTCTCTTAAATTGTCCACTGACCACAAGTTTGTTGTTGCAAAATCTCCCAAATAATTGGCTACCTATTTTTCAAATTTAGGGTCACTCTGTCCCTAACCATCAAATATCATCCTCTGCCTTTTTGTGATTACACCTCCTTTCTTCTGAATCTCTCTCTGTACAATCAATTTCCTCTTCTTGCTGAAGGCATTTCTTTTGGCTCAATAGGTGTCATATCTTTAACATTTACTACCTATGTACCATGTATCTCAAAGCTTGATGCAAGAGGAGTTAAGGATGGAATGGGGGATGTAAGTGCAATAGATTCTCCTTGAGTAGTAATATCCTTTAAGGGAGTTTCAATGTTTGAAGTAATCTGAGGGAAAACATGTTCATGCTTCATAAAAGCTTCAAACATTACTAATGTTTCTTGTAAGGTATTACCCGATAGAGTTGGTTCCTTCATTGTTGTATATTTTGATGATGTCTTTGGTGTTTTATCATCTTCTTTGGTTTTGACCTCATGCAAATCATGTTGCATAGGATTAGAAGATGGTAGCACTTTTAAAGCTGAATTATGATTATGGATAAGAATTTTCTCTGCTTGTAAAATCTTTGGTAGACAACTTCTCCTGTGCTTTTGAAAATTAAGAAAATCTTATTGTTCTTTGTTAGGAAGAGTCTATATCTTGGATAGAACTTCATCATATGAATTTTCTCCTTTAAAAATATCATCAAGTGGAGAATCTTCATGAAAGTACTTTTTCATGTTGAATTGAGCCAAATGATTTTCAACCACCTTATGTGGATCGTGTATTTTGAATTCAATAGAAGATAATGCAATATCTTCTAAGGATGAAGCTTCAACCTTGGCATGTCCAAAATCTAACAAGGAATATTCACCAGCTTGTATGGGATAATTTGGCCATGCCCTCTTCCATGTTGCCTTCAATTCTTTAGTTATGCCTGCAGAAACTGTCTAGTATGCTACTTCCCTGCAAATGAGCCTATCTGGAAAAAAATGGTAAAGAATGAGGAGATGTGAAATAACCATAAACTATGATATAGGAAAAACTCTCCTCGATATACCAGTCTACAATTGTACCTATATTTCACATAATTTTCTTAGAGATCCTGGGAGGAGGGTTTCCATATAGAGCTTCATGAATCATGATGATAACATTATGGAAAATTTCATAAAAATGATCTTTTGCATTTTCCTCCCACAATTTAGAATGATAGATGTGTATTGGTTCATCAACTTTCAGAGTCCAACTCCAATTCATCAAAGGGAAAGGGGTTTTGTAACATATAGCATCCATAATATATGATGAAATATTAAAAGGAGTTGGTTCACCTTTAGACCTCTGACTTGTATAAACCCCTATTTGTTTGACCAAGTTATTAGACAACAACGTTCCCCCATTAAAAGTGAAACCTTCTACAGTTTCATGAATAATAGGGACCTAATCCACTGTGAAATGTGTAAGGTTTTTCTTTCCATACAATCTACATAGCATCATAGCTATGTACATAATATGTGCATCACAATAAGTTGTAGAATATATACCATGACTATCTTCTTTAAATTTGTTTTCATTTCCCCACCAAGTTTTAACTATATCATGGACACTTGTGTCATAATCTATACATTCCTCTTTCTCAAAATTCTTGACAAATTATGCATTGTAAACATATTTGGGATTACTAGACAATTTATACATTACTTGGATATCTTCAGGTCAGAACGAGACGACAATAGTCCTTTGATGGTTGTAGGTGTTTCTGGTTGGTATATCCACATGCTCCAAAGGCCAACATATCATGTCTGTGCAAGGTAGTAACTTAGGTTGTGCTGCAACCTTATGTAATTCTGACTTGGTGACCTCCTTGAGCTTGTTTATATTTAGAACATCTTCCTCCTCACTTCCATAATTAGAAACTATGGATTTCTCTTCCTTGAGGATTTCATAAACCTGCACCCAATATTTGATGCTTCCTATTAAACGAGTAGTAGTATTCGAGTACAGATCAAAATTTTGGTTCGACTCCTCTGCAAATTGGTCTTGGACCTGATTTTTTTCTCCTTTGTGAGAAGCTGTGACTTTTTGTCGACAACATTCGCTCTAGTAAGAAAAATAATGCTTGTGAATGTGAATGAAGAGACGAAGTGAAGTTTTGAATGCGAATACAAAGATGAGGTAGAGTTAAAATCTTTTATCAAATCATAATTAAACATGCCATTAATTCTACATTTAATATTTCTCATTTGAACGACAGGGTCATAATGCTAAAAATATAGTAAATTTATTACCTGACGGTGACAAACTTTACATGGATATCTTAACCTAATCATGTTTAATTATAGTTAATAATCTAGATTAGCAAGAATAAGTACTCCGACACATCGGGAATTCGAGGCTATTAAATAGAAAATGTTAAAAGTATCCCAAAGGATGAAGTTTCAAAGTGATTACTTACCCTTAATTGAGATTTATAAATCATTACTTAACCTTTAATCTTCGACACTTCATAAGTCTGGACCTTCGACAAATCAAAACTTCTTGGATTTGTTGATAACATGATATCCCAGAGAAAAGTTTCTCAGAGTGACGAGGCAGGATGATGTCACATATGATGATGTGTTGTAAGAACATGGGTGACACATGTCATCCTAAAATGTGTGACTTACGTGTCCAAAAAATTCGAAAATAAGTGCCACCTATCTCCATATGGAAAGAATTCCAGGTGGAATAGGACACGTCAACTGAGTATTTCCCTTATGAATGTGTCTTTCATAACTTTGGGGCTCTGAAGCTTCATAAATTTGAGACTTAAAGGTTCAATAAACAAGGAGTTTGAAATCACGAAGCATGAAGTCCTGAATAAAAACTTTAAGGGAGAGGATATAACGTTGGATTTATTTTGGGCTTCAGGAATTCGGGGATTCAGGATAACTTAAAACAAAATATTGGAATAACGTCGAAGGCTGAAGTCCCGAAGTGGAACCACAGACAATAATATTGCATGTATTAAACATTTCATAGCTCTGTATCTTCGAAATATCGCGAATCATCGATGTTAATATGCATCAGGATTGACATTTTAGGATGGATCCACCCTATCGAAACACAAACAACGAATTTTATTAGTGTATAAAATAAAAATTCTAAAGTGAAATTTTGTTGATTAATCAAAAAAATCAAGAACAATTTTTCAGAAAGGATTCAAAATTTGAATCTTTATTTCATATTTTGACTTATGTTCTAACATAGAGTAAGGTGGCAACACAATCTTGTATCGTGGGAGTTGGAATTGGCGCAAATGGGATATCTCCATTGTTCGTATCCACTTAGTAATGTTGGGGGGTCCAATTTAAGGACCCAAGCAGAGGCACTAGAACTGATCTCAGAAGCCAACGACTGTTGAGTAGTGTATGGTACCAATGTTGTGCCCCCAAGTTATCAACAAAGATGGTCAACCTTGTGAATAGCCTTTGAATGAATTTGTTGTTGTAGAAACACTTTTTTTTTTTAATGCATCTATTAATGTGGTGACACCCAACACCATTTGAATAGAACCTTGTTGTGCTAAGGGAATAGTATTGCATACGGCTGGGTCGATACTCTGTCACTTTTCCCCAATGAGGTTGGACTGTGTTTGCTACTATGTGGGATGTGGATCCCAAGAGTTCTTGACAAAAGTATCATCTTTGGATCCCCTTCCATGGGGGATTGTGCATTGTGCCTTCTATCTCGCTGTGTCAACCTTCTTCCAGTGCTTATTGCACTTAGTGCATGTTTCTAGAGTGTTATTTTCCTCACCAGGAAGTGGTTGTAGATGGGAGGGCCATTCGACAATGCCTAGTTGGATGTCCTCTTCCATGATGCAGAATGGTAGTAGCACCATTGTAACACCACAATCATCACTGGGATAGATGAACACATTATGAAAAGTACATTCAAATAAAAGGTATACATCATACTTGTCCATGATGGTGCACAAAATGCTCACTTGTGAAGTATTTCCTTGGATCATTTGTTGGTAACAACTATGAAAAATATCTTCATGGGATTTTTGAGTGTTAGGATCCTTGCTCTCATGCCATCACAGGAACTGGGGAGCTTCATAGGCATGCCTAATCCCGGAAATTCATTCAAAACCCTGAGGGGGTTTCCAAAGTACCATAGTGAGAAGAAGCAAAATCCATCTATAATGAAAATCTTTCTTAGAGTCCTTGACATCTAATAAATCATCAATGAAATCATTCATTACATACCGAGTCAAGACCATATGAACACCAGCTACACACTGCTCAACTGCAGTGACTACCTTGAATGGGAAATCTTCCTTTGTACAAGTGCGCAAATCGAATTGGTTGGGCGTTGATCTTTGAAATGAGTACCCCGTGCTTACCATGGCATGTAATATATGTCTCAGAAATTTCATGATGTGTAGCATCTTTAGCGGCTAAGGATTTGTTTGTATCATCACCATGCATGGGTAGTCCTGTAACACGCCATATTGTTGCTTCATAGAACATATACTTCCCCATTAGCCACAAGTATCCATCGTGTAGGTGAGTGACTAAAAGGTGGATGCATTGGGTGATTGTCCTGCTATACTCAAAATGAGGGCAATCAATCAAAGGGAGAATGTTGACTTGTCTAATGGGTTGGTGTTACACATGATTTTGGTCACTCTGGTGATGTCTTAACAATGGTGTATTCAGGCTCCCAACAAGGATTTTTTGCCTGAGAAAAGTGACTCCTGTCTCCTTCAAAAAAACATATTTTTAAAGTGAGTTTGTAGGCTGCCTATGGCATAGGGTGAAAGAATCCCTCATTCTCGTAGGCCACCCTCACTTAGGGTGCGAACTTCTCGCAGTCTGCTCCATACATAGGGTGTCAACCTATTTTTAAGCTTGGAAAGGAGAAGAGGTATCGAGGGTTCTAGAAGGGAATCTTCTAGAAAATGAGTTGGCATTCGTATGGTTGTCATTTTACTGACTTATCAGATTTGATGGGATCATCCTCATCCATGTAACCATCTCTCCTTCTCCTATATATTGAAAGGTTTCTCATGGAAAAGGTTAATCAATATTAATTGAAGAATTGGTGAAAGAATTGTGTGAAGAACCCTACTTGGACAGAAGCTTGGAGACTCTAGTTGGTCTATCAAGAGGAATTGGATCTTCTTCATGCAAGTACAGAGCAAGTGTGTGTGTTGGAACCAAGGGTCACTGAAAGGAAGCTTGCAACATCAAGGTGATCAGATTGTACTGTCTACTTTCAATTAATATGATACAGCGGCATGTCCCTTTCCCATAAAGTCACTCTTACTTTATTGTGTAATTCCTTGATCATATGCATAAGTTGACATTGAATATATTTTTCTATCTTCACTTTGGTTGGTTTGTGTTGTCTTGGACTTTACTTCACGAGAGCACCAAAGCGAAGAAGGAACAATAGAGACTTAAGGAAGCGATATAAAGGTATGTTACTTACTTCTTTCTATTAGTAGATTCAATGATTACAACTTAGGGGAAAAGTCATGTCATGTCCTGTTTTGTTCTAGATCCAGGTGGATCTAGGGAGATCTGTTAGTGTCCACACCTACCGATTAGTCCGATAACAAAATTGGTGACTCCACTGGGGATGCAACCCATTTTTTAGTGGTTTTTGGTGGTTTTTCCTTGGCCATTTTCTCTTACCTTACCATTTTTTATTTCTATCAATCTCTGAGTCTTGAGGAGACCCTGACAGACTCTCTGGGTCCAGAAGTTCCTTCAAAAATTTTGTCTTTTTTCCAAATTTTGCTTAGTTTCAGGCCTTCTCGCACTGAACCCTTCTGTAGCCTACGAGAACCCCTAGAGTTCGCACCCTGCTGTTCAGTCTAGTGCGAACCTCTCGCACTCTGTTTGTGACCAGCCTACGAGAATGCTTCATTCTCACACTGTACACCACTGCTAGCCTGTGAACCCATTTGCAAATTTTTGGGTTAAGGTTTTTTGTATTCTCAAATGCCCAAATTTTTATGTGTGTTTGAAAAGAACTTCTTGGTCCATTGATTGATTGTTTCTTGACTTTGGATTTTGTGAATGATTAGTCTTCGGAAATCGAAAGCTCTTCTTGTTCATTTTTTCTCAACTGTTATCTATTGACCTTTTCTTAACAAGGATATAATCTCAGGTCCTAAAATTTGAGTGCTTGTTTGGTTGGGAGATGGTGATCGGTTTAAAAGTTGGGATTAATTTTCTTTCTCAAATTGCTCATTACTTGGAAAATTGTTTCCCTCATGCATTTGAAAAGACTAGTCTTATCTTCTTGTTATTTTTGTCTCCATTGAAAGATTGGTTTGGGTTTTTGTTGCATATATTGCTTTTCATTAGTTGTTGGTTTTCCTTAGTTCTACCACTATTGTGTGGTTTCTATTGAAAATTAAAAAACATTTTTCTTTTTGAAAAGCAATTTTTTATTTTCGAAAATATTGGCATTCAATTGTTGAAATAGAACAAATAGAGAATTGGCATTGTTCGTGATTTGTTGATATTGCATTTCAAAGAAGATTGTATATCATAGTTCAAGATTGTTCCAGAAAACTCCTCTTTCCCTCCTATAAATAGGATTCATTGAACAAAAAATGATATCTTTCATTCCTATATATGCATTGCTTGGTCAGAGTCTCACACAACATCGGTCTCATCTCCATCTCCTTTGAGTAACAATAGCCTTTAATAATATTGCACAATTTTTTAAATTTAACTAGTAACTCTTTTCTAGGACTCTATTACACCAACATTAGCTAGGCTAGAGCTTTGGAATAGGAAAACAGGTATACTCTCCAAAGCACAAAACACACAATAGCATCTTGTGGTAAGGAGTGTCAAATTCCATTTGCAACATTTTGTCCTAGGAAGCCCTTCTCACACAAGGGTCAAACCCGAGGTCACATTGATATTGACAGAGTTACTCACCCTGCTTTTTTGATATCAGTGTAGAGATTGCACGTATTACGGGGGCCACTTGAAGGTATACCCACAATGATGAATGGAAGCCTCTCAAGCTGATTTCGGGCTAGATACCCTGCCCTTGCATGTGGATTGGACTATCGATTGTCCCCCTAGGCTTTATTGTTGTTGGTGGTAACCTTAGCGGCCTATCTTCTTAGGGTATTACAAAAGGTGACTGTGAAGGGGCAAGTCTTCATGGTACCTGGAATTGACGTTGGCCAAAATCACTCGATCTCCTTAGAGGGTATACCCACGATTATGTGTGGGAGCTTGCACCATGGTGTAATTCCGTTAAGCAGGTCATCAATGTAACTTTTCCACCCTAGCCCAGCCCCTTCTCGTCTCGTTGTTGTGACATTGGATTTCATCACGAACTAGTGACTTCGGAATTAGAAGGTCTTGTTTGATTGGTTTTGCTTCCTAGATTTTTACTAGCTCATGCTGTTTGTTTACCCAAGTTGACCATAGAATTTTCTTCATAAGTTTTCAACTTGATCATAATTGACACTCCACGTTGTTCATGTAGAATGCAAGGTTTACCCCCAGAAAATATGGAAGGTTCTCAACCCTTGTGTACCAACTCACTGAAGGGCTCTCCTCAACAAAGTGAAGTCCAAGACATTACCACTCCACAAGTGGAAAGAACTGACTCTCTAGAATGGTTCTGAATTACCAATTCTCGAGAGGAATTTCGACTTCATCCTGACTCCGAGAGATGTATTATGCAAGTGAATTCTTGCGGAGACTTGGTTGTTCTGTCTTCTGGATCACCGACTAGACCTTTCCCAGGACTTGAAGGTCAAGATCCTTTTTGGACTACTGGTGTTTTTAGACGGGATCTCTTTAGCTCAGGAGCAGGCATTGATATCACCATCTCACCTGTGCTACCTGAAACATCTGATCCAGACGCATTACCTTTTACTACTACTTATTATTTTCCTAGTAGAGAAGCTCTGCGAGCTGACCAAATCTTGACTCTCCCTTTACAAATGGTCCATTATGCGGATACTATGAGTCTTCACACCGGGATTATTGTGGCTAGCCAAGCCCCCATTGGCACACCGCTTTCACCTAGAGTCACCCCGAAACTTCCACCTAGATACCGTGCGTTCAATGCCTCTATTCTCACTCCTACGCAAATCACATCTGAAACTCTTGGTGGTCCCGCTCCTTCTGGGCACTCTCCTCCTAGTTTCATTCCAACAGTTCCTCCCCCCCCTTTCAGAGGACATTTTCCATCCTCTATCAGAGGCACTGATCCTAGTGGCACCATTCTGTCGTTCACACCAAATTACCAGATTCTTGTTGGTGGACAATTTCACCAAGGAGGCCCAACTCAACCCCCTCTTATAGGGAAAATCCCAATTGGAACACAACCCCTGATTAGAGGACAACCCCCATCGACCCCACCCTATGGAAAAAACATACCTCCATCCTTGGTCCAATATTGGAATCATCTTATACAACATAATCCTCACCCGACTCGGGGGCAACAACCTCAAGCTAGCTCCGTTCTACCCCCCAGTACAGGCCAACGCTATCCAGGTACGTCTAATCTTATTTGGGGCTCAAATTCTCCACCCCACGCTCTCGTTCAAGGGTACAACCCTATGAGTTACTTGCCTCCACAACAACCACCAAATCTGCCCGGATCCTCGCATTATATGCAGATTGCTTATGGTCCCATTGGTTTGTTGACAGGACTCCCTCCCCAAAGTCACCAGTACTCGCATGTGAACAGACAGTTACCTTTCTTATCCACCCTGGACCTCCCGGATATTTCAAGGATTTTAAATGATCTGATCCATCGCTCTCCCCAATGGCACGCCATACTGGCCAAACTACCATTTGACATCCCTAAATTCAATGGCAAAGTGGGAGAGGACCCAAACAATCATGTAATGACTTTTCACCTTTGGTGCTCATCCAACTCTTTGATGGATGACTCTATTCGTTTACGCCTTTTTTAACGAACTCTCACAGGTTCTGTTGCAAAGTGGTATATAGAATTACCACGAGGTTTCTTCACCGAATTCAACAACCTCGCTATGGCTTTTCTCACCCACTACCAGTTACTGAGCCGCTATGAAATGGGAACTGAGATTTTGAGTTCTTTCAAACAAACCAAAGCCACTCATATCTCCAATCACATTCATGAATGGCGATGGAGACGACGTCTCATCAAACTCAAACTTCCCGATCAGTTGTTGGTAGAGTGGTTCACAAAATCATTTGTGAATGACATCGGTCGTGACATTGCCATGGGTGGAGTTGTCATAGAAGAACAGGCCATTAGTCATGCTCAATACCTTGACCTCATTTACTCACAAACGGGTACTCTTTACGACTTACTCCTTGATGCGCCTCGTCCTTCTACTTCCGCCACTTCAACTACTCTTGCTACTTCTCATGTGGCCGACGGTGTGATCGACACTTTCCATGCCCAACCACATTTCGTCCAAACCTCTAGCAACAACCCCAAACCCATTTCTTCTAATGTTCAAAATGCTCTGTCTCCTACCCCTCCCACCGGCAAGACTTCTGAGGTAAATGTTGTTCAATCTACCCCCATCAGTAAAAACTAATCCATAAAAGAAAAGGGTAAGAATAAGGAGGACAAAAATAATTTGCAAGCAGAGAGAACCAAAACACCACTTGTTGACGACAGGGATAAGCGCAAACCCTGATACCCTTGTCTTATCTGTGGTGATGATCACTACACAAAGGATTGTCCACGACGAGCCAAGGTTACTAAGTTCCTTCAAGGGACCATGAAACCACCCACTTTGGCCATATTKTCACAACCCTTCCCTTCTCAACAACAGACCCAATTGGTCATTCATGACCAACCCTCCCCCTCCAATACATTCTATGTCTTAATGTGTACAGGAGATTCAAAGCAAAACGACATCACACTTACCACTCAAGCCAAATATTATTCCTCCTCTGAAGAGAAGGTTGATGCTATACCTCCTTAATTGGTCCAACCATCTCCCACGACTCCACCTACCAACAATCCTCTTCATCTCGAACGATCGAGCCTCAACACAGTTCTTTGCCCTCCTCCAAAGGGTGTCGTTCGGAAATCAGCTTTCAATCCTCATGCCTGTGCTACCCAGAACTACAGTATTGTTTAAGATCTGGCCCAAGCAACATCCGCGATGTCAGCCCTCGAAGTCCTTCAAAGTTGTCCTATACAACGGAAGGCACTGTTGAAATCTATCAGTGGAATCGACCCTACGGATACGAATTTAATAATTTTTGACTTGGAAGATCACATTCCAAGGTTACCCCCTCAACTTGCATCCCAAATAAAAGTTATTGTCTCCGACAAAAAAATTTGTAGAACAGTTATCAACGAGGGTGCCTTGACATGTGTCATGTCTATTACCTGCTGGAAAGCCATCGGCTCTCCTCCTTTGACTGAATCCCACAACACACTCAAAGCCTTTAATGGATCTGGTTTTAAGCCTTACGGTGTCCTCCCTTCATTGCCAATTACGTTAGAAGGCAAAACGGTCCAAGTTGAAGTGGAAGTA
>JASDQU010100351.1:127032-152542 GCA_032191745.1 Picea mariana
AATTCACTGAACTCACACTAATACAACTAAGCTTAACTCACTTAACTACACTTACAATTCTGTTACAATTCCAAATCACTCAGTTATGAATGAGATAATAGATTAATATTTATTGTCTAATTTAATTAAGGGAAAACTAAATTAGACACATGTTTCTTGTTGACTTTTCAACACTAGGACCTTTTCATCCTCTCGACCGCTGAGTGGTTTCAAATATGTTTGCACTGTTGTTTCTTTTTGCTTCTCTTCCTAGATATGTGACTCCAACATTCTTAGTTCTAGGTCCTTTGTAAGGTGCTCATAGGTCTTCACACTTAGACTGCTTAGTTGTTTGCATTCTAAGGAAAATGATTTGATTCTCTCGATTGTTGTTAGGGTCCTAACGCGCACATAGGTAGAACAATATATTTGGATGTAATAAAGGTCAATATTAATAAGGCCTTCCAATAAAATAGAATAAGGAGGATGTAAGAAGACCTAATAGAAGCTTTTGCTTCTAGAAGGATCTTCCTCTAGATGCTTCTTTTTAGTATAAATAGGAGTCAAGGGTATGAGAAACCTAGCTTGGATATTATTGTAATAGAGCTCTGCTCAACTGGAGGTTTCCCCCTCGAAGAGGCCCGTGAACATTGTTTTCAGATTGAAAGTGATATTTCTCTTGTTATTCTTATATCATTTCAATGTTATTGTGGTGAATGTTCTGGTTATATTGTTGTTATTCTGCCATTACTAGCATTTTATATATGTTCTGCATACATTTTATATCTGGTATATTACAAGTGGTATATTACAAGTGGAAAAAATGGCGTCAGGGTGGATCCTAAAAATATTGAAGCTATGCAAGACTGACCTCACCCAAAGACTCTTAAGAGCTTGCATGGATATCTAGGCTTAACAGGGTATTATCGCAAGTTTGTTAAGAATTATGGGAAGATTGCAACACCTCTCACTGCTCTCCTAAAAAATAACTCTTTCACTTGGACTCCAGCTACTGCTCAAGCTTTTCAAACCTTAAATATGGCCATGTGCACCACTCCAGTCCTCGCCCTTCCTGATTTCACAAAGACCTTTTTGTTGGAATGTGATGCCTCAGGGAAAGGAATTGGTGCTATCCTTAAGTAAGAGGGTCGACCTTTGTCCTTTACCAACAAGAAACTATCTGAAAGAAATCTGGGAAAATCCATATATGAAAAGGAAATGTTGGCTATTCTGCATGCCGTGGATATGTGGCGTCCTTATCTATTGGGGCAACGGTTCCAAATTAAGACAGACCATCAAAGCCTCAAGTGTTTTTCTGGAACAACGCATTTCCTCCCCAGAACAACAAAAATGGGTGACTAAACTATTTGGATATGATTATGAGATCATTTATAAGAAAGGAAAAGATAATGTGGTTGTGGATGCACTTTCCCAAAAATATGAAGATGAAGGAACCCTTTTTTCTCTTTCATTCATTGTACCAGATTGGCTCCAAGTCGTTCGTCGGGAATGGCTACAATATCCCAAAAGTTCGTAGTTGATCCAGTAATTATAGTCCAATGCTCCAGCTTCCCCAAGGTACTCTTGTCTCCATGCAGAACTTCGATACAAAGGCCGTTTGTATTTAAGTAAACAATCAAATCTTAAATCCACGGTACTTTCTGAGCTTCATGCTACACCCACAACAGGGCACTTTGGGTTCACCAAAACCTATGACAGGGTCAAACGTTCCTTTTTATGGGATGGTATGAAACATTGCATCCGTAATTTTGTATCTGAATGTGACATGTGTCAATGCAACAAGGGAGAAACAATCAAATCATCGGGCACACTACAACTGCTCTCGATTCCACCTGTTGATTGGAAGGATATCTCTATGGATTTTATTACTGGCTTACCCAAATCAGGAAATAAATCCATCATCGTGGTGGTTTTTGATAACCTTTCCAAGTATGCTCATTTATGCACCCTTCAACACCTGTTTACAACATCCATGGTGGCTCAAATCTTCATGGATCAGGTCTTCAAGCTTCATGGCATGCTGCACTCTATTGTTTTTGATCGTGACCCAACTTTCACAAGCAATTTTTGGCAAGAACTGTTCAAGATACAAGGCACATAATTGCATCTCAGCACATCTTATCATCCCCGGACTGATGGCCAAATGGAAGTTGTCAACAAGTGTTTGGAAACATATTTAAGGTGCTTTTCCTTGGAAAAGCAAAATCAGTGGGCTCAATGGTTACCCCTAGCTGAATGGTGGTACAACACTTCATACCATATAGCTACACACATGACTCCTTTTGAAGCGGTATATGGACAGAAGCCACCTTCAGTTCTCTCATACTTATAGGGTGCCTTGAAGGTCCAGGTGGTTGACCTAACACTTACAGCTCAAGAGGATATTCTATGTACCCTTAAAGATAATTTGGTCAGGGCACAGAATCGCATGAAGAAACAAGCAGATCAAGGTCACTCTGAACGTCAATTTGCAGAAGGGGATCATGTGTTTCTTTGACTGCAACCTTACAAGAAAACTTCCCTCAAGTCCGAGCATTGTCAGAAGCTAGCGCCCAAATTTTATGGTCCTTATACCGTGCTCAAGCATGTGGGACAAGTCACCTATCAATTAGCTTTGCCCAACCATTCGAAGCTACATCCTATTTTTCATGTTTCATGCTTAAAGAAGGTGATTGGAGCTAAGTGCCAAATTCAAACCAACCTTCCAAAGTTAGCTAAAGAAGGATCCATTTGGCTACAACTAGAAGCATTTTTGGACCAGCATGAGCGTCGCCTACGTCAGAGAACCATCAAGGAAATGCTAATCCAGTGGAAAGATACAACTCCAGCAGATGCCACTTGGAAACCAACTACCATTCTGCAACAATTTCCTCATCTCAAGCCTTGAGGACAAGGTTGTTTTTAAGGGGGAAAACATGTTATGGCCCTAACCCGCACATAGGTAGAACAATATATTCAGATGTAATAAAGGTCAATATTAATAAGGCCTTTCAATAAAATAGAATAAGGTGGATGTAAGAAGACCTAATAGAAGATTCTGCTTCTNATCAAGGAAATGCTAATCCAGTGGAAAGATACAACTCCAGCAGATGCCACTTGGAAACCAACTACCATTCTGCAACAATTTCCTCATCTCAAGCCTTGAGGACAAGGTTGTTTTTAAGGGGGCAAACATGTTATGGCCCTAACCCGCACATAGGTAGAACAATATATTCAGATGTAATAAAGGTCAATATTAATAAGGCCTTTCAATAAAATAGAATAAGGTGGATGTAAGAAGACCTAATAGAAGATTCTGCTTCTAGAAGGATCTTCCTCTAGATGCTTCTTTTTAGTATAAATAGGAGTCAAGGGTATGAGAACCCTAGCTAGGATATTATTGTAATAGAGCTCTTCTCAACTGGAGGTTTCCCCCTCAAAGAGGCCCATGAACGTTGATTTCAGATTCAAAGTGTTATTTTTGTTGATATTCTTATATCATTTCAGTGTTATTGTGGTGAATGTTCTGGTTATATTGTTGTTATTCTACCATTACTAGTATTTTATTTCTGTTCTGCATACATTTTATATCTGGTATATTATAACTGCATTCTGGGTAGCTTCTTCTCTTTGATATTGCACTTCTTGTGGAGTTCTTGGCACTTCTTGTAATTCCAATTCTGTTACTCTTTGTTGAAGTTGTTGAATGGCTTCAGTGAGCTTCTCCACTTGGCTTTCAACTACTTCTTCTTCCATCTATGCTAGTCCCGTCACACAACGAAGTGCTCTAGTGACTACTTCTTTGAATCTCATCTGCTCCATGAGAAGTTTTTCTTTTTCCTTCTGGATCTGCGCTCTTTCCTCTGCAAACTTTTCTTAGAGATTGTCTTTTTCTTGTTGTGCAACTCATAGTTTCTCTAGGGCTTCTTATTTTGCTTGTTTGATCTGTAATTTAACTTGATCCTTAACCATTACTTGCATATGAATTTTCAATTGTTAACCACCTTTATAAATGCAAAATTAAAGAACATTTATCAAGCACTTTGAGCACATAAACATGTAAGCAAACTATCTATGCACAAGAATTGGTAATGGAGTTCACCAGACTTCCTGGCTACGTCTCCGAGCCACTTTCCAAATGGGAAGGCCGATAGATTAAGTATTCAAATGCTTACAAAGTGGCTTCTGATTTCTAACTGTCATATACAGTAACATACTTCAACAACAGCTGCAAGATGAAATTATGAGACTTTTAAGTATAAACATGGATACCTTTCTGTGTATCTAGAAGGTTCTATGAGCACTTTTCTGTCTGGATGCCTGAATGCAAAAATTGAAGCTAGATCTGGAATCCTCGCGAAAAACCGAGACTTTTGAGTATAAGCTCGATATATTTCAGAAACTGGACTCTGAATGCCCTTCTTGGCACAATTCCCAAATCTTCCCTTGATTATACAGTCTGTATGGCCTTGGGATGCGTGCCAATTATGTACCACCTCAAACTGCATGCAAATACCACCTCAGTCTATGTGCAAATTCACTTTGGTCACTATGCAGCATCACCTCGATCTGTGTACCTATCTCTGCCTGCATCCAAACTCTTTTTTGGGATCTGTGCCCATGCTTCATTTAAATAATGAAAACAAAACCCAAAAAGGGGCATGGGCCATGGGCCACACGCCCACCCAATTCCCGCTCATTTCTGCACCTTTTAAGTTTTTTGCACCACCCATTGTCACGTCCCATAGCGGTGGCGCGTTGGTAGYTGTGGTTGTTATAGTGGTTAGGGGGGGCGGAAGTCCCAGGGTCAAACCCGCGGGCTTCCCCTCCTTGGCGCGATTTGGTATATATTTGTTTTAACATATCACATGACATGGTTTATATATTATGGTTGACRCGCGATTTTTTGGGTTTTAATATATGACATGGTATATATTATGGTTGGTGCATTTTGTGGTTTTTTAATACATATAATATTTGGATATATGACATGGTTTTAATACCAAGGGGACCTCAGTGTTGGCAAGGTCAAGGGCTAGGCCCTTGACCACCCCTTTTTTTTTTTCAAACCATTTCTAATCATATTTAACCCATTTTAACCATTTTTTAACCCATTTCTAATCATCTTTGATGAAACTTCCATTGCTCATATCTTTGTCATCTGGAGGTCGTTTTTCCTGAAATGAACGTCACTGGAAAGATGTTGATGAGATATTCCACTTTGTAAGATTTAATTTTCATTTTGAATACTTTAAATATATCAAATTTTGAGATGAGCCACCTGGATCAAACCTTCCCATTGGAAAGCTTTTTGGCCACAAAAAGTATGAAATCATTCAGAAAATAAGTGAGGGTATAATTCCCTCACTCTTCCAGTCTCTATCCACCTTGCTTTGCTTGGATGCATTCCTTTTAACCCCACATAGCCTGGATGTCGCGGGTGCATTCCTTTTGGTTTTAAAAGTTGTTTTCCAAATATCATTATCATGAATACGGATTTGATGATAGCCACTTCTTAAGTCTAACTTAGTGAAAAAGATTGCATTCTTTAATTGATCTAAAAGATCATCAATCCGAGGAAGAGGATACATGTTCTTTATTGTGATTTTGTTCAATGCCTTGTAATCAACACACATATTCCATGTGCCATTTTTCTTTGGTACCAAAACAATTGGTGAACCACATGGAGAAGAACTTGGTCGAATGGCCCCTTTTTCAATTAATTCTTGAACCTGTTTCTTTATCTCTGCATTCTCAATAATAGAAGACCTATACATACCAACATTAGGAAGAGGTGCATCCTGCTGAAAATGTATTTCATGTTGAATTTCTCTTTTAGGAGGTAAACCTTCAGGTTCTTGAAACAAAATATCATAATCAGATACCACCTTTATCAAGTCCTTTTTAAGTTTAGGATTACAACCTTTAAAGGATTCAATTTGTTCAACATCTTTTTCTTTGACTATCATAAGCACAAAGTTCTTACTTGCATTTATTAACCTCTTCATTTGATTTGCAAAAACTAAAGAAAGATTAGTTTTCATGCGATGTGCATGAACAATATATTCAACACCATCCTTAGTGAGCTGATACCTGTCATCTTCCCTGTAAAAGATAGCCTTCCTATCATACAGATATGGACTACTCAATGTTACACATTATTTTTGTCATCCCTATGATTGTTAATGATGTAAACCTATATGTTGCCTTCAGAGGGGTCAGTGACCTAAGTTCCTAAAGAGAGAAGGGAGAAGAACTTTTCCTGAGAAAAGAAGTTGCATTTTCCTATGTAAAAACCTTATAAAAAGGGATGTTCGCAGGTTGCTATATAGGCAGGGTGCGAGAATGACCCATTCTCACAGGTTGCACTATAGCTAGGGTGCAAGGTGTTCGCAGGTTTCTCTATAGCTAGGGTGCGAACATTCCAGCACGTGGGAAAAATGAGTGTTTTCTCGAATCTTCTAGAAGGGGAAGCTTCTATGGTGAGGTGGCATCCGAATGGTTTGGATCTTACTCACTTTGATGATTTAGTGGGATCATCCTAACCTCCTCACCTTATCCTCTTCAAATTATAAAAGGAGAGGAGTTCTCATGGAGAAAGTTAGCTTGAGCTTGGATTAGCTTTTGGTTGTCTTGGAATTATTAGCTTGGTTGGAGTGGCTTTGAGATTTTCTTTGTCAAGAGAGATTGTGAGTAGCTATCAAATCTATGGTCTCAGAATCCTTGGAGCAAGAAGTGTGTGGGGAACAAAGGACAGTTGGAAGGGACCTTACGACATCAAGGCTCAGGTTGTAATCTCTCTTTCATATTTAATATAATACAATAATGTGTCCCTTTCCCATAAAGCTAATGTCACTTTATTGTATAACTCCTTGATCATATACTTAGATTGATTATTGAATATGTTGAATTGTCTTCACTTCGATTGGTTTGTATTGTTGTGATCTTGACAGTACGAGAGCATTGGAGTGAAGCAGGAGCAACAAAGATCAAAGGAAGTGATTACAAGGTATGTTATTTAATCGTGCCTCTTAGTATATTCAATAGTGTAAATCTAGGGAAAGAGTATCATTCTGTCCTGTTTTGTTCTAGATCCAGGTGGATCTAGGGAGATCGGTTTGTGTCCGCACTTACGGATTAATCCAGAAACAAAATTGGCGACTCCGCTGGGGAACGGTTTGTTTCCTAGTTAGTCTAGTTTCCCTTGCTTTGATTGCTTGTTTTATGATCTCTGAGTCTATGTGAGATCTATCAAGACTCTCTGGATCTGAAAGTTCTCTTAGAAATTTTGTCTTTTTCCAAATTTTGCTTGTTTATAACCATTCTCGCACTGCACTCGTTAATAGCCTGCGAGAATCATTTGAGTTCACACCCTGGTGTTCAGTCCAGTGCGAACACCTCGTAGTCAACCTATGTCCAGCCTGCGAGAATCCTTGATTCTCGCACTGTAATACACTGTTAGCCTGCAAACTCACTTGTGAAAATTTTGGATTAAGTCTTCTGATACCCAGTTATGCTTTGATCAACTGGATTGAACTTTTCGAGCCTATATTGATCTGTTTACAGTCTGCTTGACATCCTTTGAGTTTCTTTTAGCCACTTTTGCTTTGTTTGGTTTTGAAGGATTAGTCTCTTGCTTTAAGTGTCTTTCAATTACAAAGTGTGTGTTTTCTTTAGAATTGTTTAGGGAAAGATCATATTTCTTCTGAATAGTTTTCTTTAAAGGAAAACTTTTAGTTTGGGTTTCTTTGTTTTAAGAAAGTTCATTATTGCTTTTAGTGAAATTTTTGAAACAAAATATTTAATTTCTTGCTTTATATTAGATTGGGGGCATCCTTGCATTTGAAGTAGCGAAATTGCATGATTGATATTGATGACTTTAATATATTTTGGGACATTGTGCATATGGGAATGATAAATGTTTTCTCCTTCTCATAGCATAGCTTTCATCGAAATGAAAAGATTGCATCTTCATGTCTTTGCATAATTTTCGAGTCGGTCAAAACACCATATTGTCCATGCCATCTTCCTTTTGAGTAACAACAACCATAAAATAAAGCGCTTATAAAAATTGATTAGACATTTTTATCTTTTCTGGTAGCAAACCTACATTAGATTAGTTGTAGGGCTTTGGAATAGGTGTGAAAGATAACTTTCCAAAGCTACAAACAAACATAGTATCTTGTGATAGAGAGAGTTAAATCCGCTTACTACAATTTGTCCTGGGAAGCCCTTCTAACACAAGGGTCAAGAACTAGGTCGCATTGATGTTGGCAGAGTTACTCACCCTGCTTTGTTGACATCAGTGTAGAGATTGCACGTATTACGGGGGTCACTCGGAGGTATACCCACAATGATGAGTGGAAGCCTTTTGAGTTGATTTCGGGCTAGATACCCTGCCCTTGTGTGTGGATCGGACTGTCGACTGTTCCCCCAGGCTTTATTGTTGTTGGTGGTAACCTTAGTGGCCTATCTTTCTAGGTTCTTTACACAAGGTGACTGTGGAGGGGAAAGTCTTCACGGTACCTGGAATCGACGTTGGCCAAACTCACTCGGGCTCCTTGGAGGATATACCCGCGATTATGTGTGGGAGCTTGCACCAGGGTGTAAGTCCGTTAAGCAGGTCGTCAATGTAACTTTTCCACCCGCTCTATCTCAGCCCCTTCTTACTTTGTTCTCGCAACGTTGGATTTCATCACCAACTAGTGCGTTCATTGTGAGAAGGTTTTGTTTATTTGCTTGCTTCCTAGATTTTTAGCGTGTGCTGTTTGTTTTCCCTAGTGGAATCTAGATTGGATTTTTGTTTTTCATGGCGTCAGTTCCCGAGATGACCAATGAAGGAACCTCTTCTCAAGGGGAACCTTTTGTTTTTCCTTCTTACGTAAACATTGGTCCTCCTCACATCACTACTTTGATCCTTCCAGGTCTCACANTTCATTGTGAGAAGGTTTTGTTTATTTGCTTGCTTCCTAGATTTTTAGCGTGTGCTGTTTGTTTTCCCTAGTGGAATCTAGATTGGATTTTTGTTTTTCATGGCGTCAGTTCCCGAAATGACCAATGAAGGAACCTCTTCTCAAGGGGAACCTTTTGTTTTTCCTTCTTACGTAAACATTGGTCCTCCTCACATCACTACTTTGATCCTTCCAGGTCTCACAATTGGATTACCGGTGTGGTTGTTTTCCACTCAGGTAATCCCGAATGTAGTAAGTTCTTCGGTCATAAGCACTTCCCCCCAAGAACATCAACCTCATGTTGATCCTTCACCGTCTTCACTAGTAAGGTCTTCTTCACCTTCTTCACTTGCAAGGTCACCTTCCATTCCATATTCTTCGTCGGGTGAAAGTTTTGAAGCTAGTAACTTGGTGAATAAGAAGAAGAAGAAAAATAAGAAAGGATCCAAACTTCCAACCACTGTCAAACATGTTGGAAAACAACCAGTTACTGTTAATCATGCTGGGAGTGTTGATGATGTCAAGATCACCCAAACAACTCGTAAGCCCAAGTACCCTTGCAGTTTTTGTAAGGGTAGCCATCTTCTTAAGGATTGCCCTGGTCTATACAAGGTTATAGAAGTATGGTCTACACATCCTCACCAACCCATGTCGTCAGCCTCTGAACAACATGCTGATGACTTCCCGTCGACTAGTCATGATACCGTTGGGAAGAAGAAAAGTAGAGTCAAGTTCCCGTGCATGTTATGCAAAGGGAGTCATCTCACTCACCTTTGCCCTTGTATGGACAAAGCCTCAAAATTACTGGAAGACATGACTATTTCACAGCCTCAACTTCCAGCCGCTTATCGCAAGCTTTCTCTCGACCCACCTGTAGTTGATGGAATGATCACTCCGGTCCCTTCACTGGTCAATCCGGTTGATCATGTCATCAATCTGGTCATGTCCTTAGTTGAACCAGTTGACAAAGTGGTTGATCCGATACCATCCTCGGTCAATCCCACTCTCCCCTTAGAGAGTGAACCTAAAGCGGTCGATCCATTTACACCTGTCGACCCCATTCTCCCCTTGGAGAATGAAACCCAAGTGGTCGATCTGATCTCTCCATTGGTCGATCCTAGTCTCCCGCTAGAGAGTAAACCCGATACTTCCCAAGTTTTTCTCATTGATACAAAATCTCCCGTGTTGAGAGGTGTTCCTCCTTCTCCCGTAGGACCCCCTCCAAGTAATGAGGCCATCTGTTTTGATTGGGATGTGCTAACTGGACCTCGTCTTCCTTCTTACATTCCTTTCCAGATTACAGTACAGTTTTGTGGTCGAGATGTTACCAAAACATCGATAGATGAAGGTTCATCTGTTAGTATTTTGTCCTCTCTTGTTTGGAAAGCATTGGGTTGTCCGCCACTTGCACCGGTTACGCAGAATCTGTTAGCTTTTAACAGAAGAACTAGTCAACCTTTAGGGACCCTTCCTCAGTTTCCTCTAACTTTGGGAGGGAAAACTGTCTTCATTGATGTCATGGTAGTCCAAGACCCCTTGGATTTTTCTTTACTCCTTAGGTGAGATTACATCTATGCCATGAAAGCTATTGTGTCTACTCTTTTTCGTGTGATATATTTCCGTCACGATGGACGAGTTGTGACTGTTGATCAACTTTCATTCATTGACCCCGCCTGGATTGCCTCCCTGAATGGTTCTTATCTGCATATAGTATCACACCTGCCATAGGTCAATTATGTGGCATTGTCACCCATGGCTTCAACTTCTGATGACTTAGATCCAGTAGTTGACATGGTAATCTCTTCGATAGGGTTGTTAGAGCTTGATCTCTTAACTCCTGTCGTGACCCTCAACATAGTGTCCTTCCAGAGTGTATTTCTTCCTTCCAGTGAGGACCTCCTGGAAGCCATGACCGAGTTTTGTCCCTTGACATGGTGTCATTCCAGAGCATTGTCCTATTGGACTCCATGATCAAGCAGAGGCTTCGAGGATAGTTTTTGCGTCTCTGCGGCAACCTCGTTAAAAAATGAAACAGAGGTTTCAAGGATAATTTTTGCGTCTCTGCGGAAACCTCATTAAAAAATGAAACAGAGGTTTCGAGGATAGTTTTTGCGTCTCTGCGGCAACCTCGTTAAAAAATGAAACAGAGGTCTCGAGGATAGTTTTTGTGTCTCTGAGGCAACCTCGTTAAAAAATGAAACAGAGGTTCTTGAGCATAGTTTTCTAATTTCAAGCTCGTTAAAAAAAAATGAAACCATCTAAGGATAGTTTTTGCGTCTCTGAGGCAACCTCGTTAAAAAATGAAATAGAGGTCTTTGAGCATTGTTTTTTGATTTCAAGCTCGTTAAAAAATGAAACCACTTCTGAGGATAATTTTTCATCTCTGAGGCAACCTCGTTAAAAAATGAAACATAGGTTATGAGCATAGTTCTTGTTTCTATGTCAACCTCGTTAAAAAATGAAATAGTTTTACCACTCTTTGTTTGAAGCTTCATTTCATTCTCCTTTGCAGTTGGATGATACGAAGCTTGGGGGGGAATTTTCCTCAGCCTCTGGACTTCATGCTGAAGTAGAGAAGTAGAGCCACTAGTTTCTTAAGCTGGGGGCTAAGTACCGACCATCCATGTATTTTGTGTTGGGAAGTCGCAAGCATAGTTTTCTATGGTTCAAGATTGTGTAAAAATGAAACCACTTACCTCAAGCATAGTTCCCTCTGGTTCAAGCTTGTGTAAAAATAAAACTAGGTCCAAGCAAAGTTTTGTTTAGTTTTTAAGCTTTTGTAAAAATAAAATCTATCCCAATCATAGTTTTGTTTTGTTTTCAAAGATTGCGTAAAAATGAAAACAATCCCGAGCTTAGTCTTTGTTCTTTCTCATGCTCATAAATACATGAGAATAAGTTACCGAGCTTAGTCTTTGTTTTTTCTCGTGCTCATAAATCAATGAGAATGTAACCAAGTATACTTTTATCACTTTTTTGGACTCGTGAAGGTTATACGAAAAAGGAACCCCCCTGGAGTTCCCTTTAATCTCTTTTCAGACTCTCTAAACATGAAAAGATCGTCGAGCGATCTTGCTATTTTCACGCTCGCTAAAGTATTTGAAGTACGCGTCCTTCGAGCGATATGTTAACCCTTTTTCGGTCTCGTTGGACTACTGTACGAAAAAGGAACTGAGAGAGTTCTCTTTTAAGTGTTTTTCCAAACTCTATAATCTTGAAAACATTCAAGTTTTCTAACTCTAGACTCGTTAAACAAACATTGACAGACCCGTGATGGGACTGAACCACTCCTTCTTAGGGTTCGTTAAACATATTTTGAGGGACTCGTCCGAAGGATGAGCTTACCTTACAAGCATATGTTATCCTCCTCAAGCTTGCGTAAAAATAAAGAGGTACTCGCCAGAAATGGTGGGGGAAAAATTGGGAAAGAATTGTGTCTAAATCTGTATTATGTGGGAGAGTCACTTTTGAACATGACACCCTTTCACTTGCCTTGTGTCTAGGTTGGAAAATCCACGTGTCTCCTGATTATACTCCTTTATAAGATTACAAATCGGTTTGTGATCCCTGTTGTTGAGTTAGTGTTTCCAAGACAGTTGTCGTGTCGTCAATATGTTCAAAAAATATGTCCAACCTAAAAAGCCTTCTATTGCATCGGCCATTTCTGCAGTCTTTAATCCTTCTATTGCGTCGGCCATCCCTGAGTCAGTCCTGAATCACTTGTTACTCTGATCTACATCAAATCTTGTTACTTGTTTCGTGTCACTGATGTGGGATACATTAAGGCCCTCCTGTGACGAGTTTTTTCCTGTCGACTTCAACTCATTATCCAGGAATTAGACTTAGAAACTAATTGGTACCTTGGAACTTGCATGCCTTAATGGCAGGTTTCCTCGCTTTTGACAGTGGGTTTTCATTATTGACCCCTAATCAGGAGATTTCATCGAGTGTTCGACCTCAACTCATTGATTCACATTCGTTGGATTATACCAGTGTACCTTGGGAGTCATTGACATTAATGGTGATTTCCTTCTCACTTGTTAATGGTATACACTAATGACCGGTAATCAAGTGGTTTCTACCATGTTCAACTTCAACACATGTATTCACATGGTTAGATTCGTACTATAGAGTGGTGGAGATGAAGACCCTGGATATTTTCTGACAGATCCAGGTTGCATTGGAGTATATTCAGTATACTGTTGCATAGATCCACATTGTATGTCTGGTGGCTATGTTCAAATTTGAGTCTTTAACACATAGATCCACAGTGTATTTTTGGTGGCTATGTTCAGATTTGAGTCATATCGGCATGGATCCACAGTGTATGTTTGGTGGCCNTAGATCCACATTGTATGTCTGGTGGCTATGTTCAAATTTGAGTCTTTAACACATAGATCCACAGTGTATTTTTGGTGGCTATGTTCAGATTTGAGTCATATTGGCATGGATCCATAGTGTATGTTTGGTGGCCATGACCTGTCTTACTTGACATGGATCTTTTCATGTCAGCATTTATGCTTTGAGTCATTTGTATTCTGAGTATGGGAATTCCTACCTCAGTGATGATATATTATTGTACTGTATTTCCTTGTTTGTTGGCAGGTTTCCGACCGACTGTTCCTAGTTCCCTACACACACTCGACAAAGTATTTCAGCTATCACTCTATTCTAACTTCATACTTTGGGGGGCTCTCTGTTACAAATTATTTTCATCATCCCTATGATCATTAATGATGTAAACCTATATGTTGCCTTCAGAGGGGTCAGTGACCTAAGTTCCTAAAGAGAGAAGGGAGAAGAACTTTTCCTGAGAAAAGAAGTTGCATTTTCCTATGTAAAAACCTTATAAAAAGGGATGTTCGCAGGTTTCTATATAGGCAGGGTACGATAATGACCCATTCTCGCAGGTTGCACTATAGCCAGGGTGCGAGGTGTTCGCAGGTTGCTCTATAGCTAGGGTGCGAACATTCCAGTACGTGGGAAAAATGAGCGTTTTCTCGAATCTTCTAGAAGGGGAAGCTTCTATGGTGAGGTGGCATCCAAATGGTTTGGATCTTACTCGCTTTGATGATTTAGTGGGGTCATCCTAACCTCCTCACCTTATCCTCTTCAAATTATAAAAGGAGAGGAGTTCTCATGGAGAAAGTTAGCTTGAGCTTGGATTAGCTTTTGGTTGGCTTGGAATTATTAGCTTGGTTGGAGTGGCTTTGAGATTTGCTTTTTCAAGACAGATTGTGAGTAGCTATCATATCTATGATATCAGAATCCTTGGAGAAAGAAGTGTGTGGGGAACGAAGGAAAGTTGGAAGGGACCTTACGACATCAAGGCTCAGGTTGTAATCTCTCTTTCATATTTAATATAATACAGTAATGTGTCCCTTTCCCATAAAGCTAATGTCACTTTATTGTATAACTCCTTGATCATATACTTAGATTGATTATTGAATATGTTGAATTGTCTTCACTTCGATTGGTTTGTATTGTTGTGATCTTGACAGTACGAGAGCATTGGAGTGAAGCGGGAGCAACAAAGATCAAAGGAAGCGATTACAAGGTATGTTCTTTAATCGTGCCTCTTAGTATACTCAATAGTGTAAATCTAGGGAAAGAGTATCATTCTGTCCTTTTTTGTTCTAGATCCAGGTGGATCTAGGGAGATCGGTTTGTGTCCGCACTTACGGATTAATCCAGAAACACTCAACACAATACCACATATATCCAATGGAACCACATCTAGATCTACCTCATCCACAAATCTAGAAGTGATGGCAAACCTAAGTCTACACTATTTTGTAACTTGTAATCATGCATTATCACATACCCATCCAAGTGGATATGGCTTAGGGTGTAACTTAGTTTCCAATTGTAATTGTTTAACAATTTCTTCTGAAATGAGGTTTTCTTGTGATCCACTATCAAAAATAGTTTCAATTTTTGTATGCTTAGAGATAACTCTAATATGAAATAACTCACTTCTCTTTCTTTCATCAATAACAGGTTCATTTCTTGAAACAGAAAAAGAAGGAATATTACCTTGGATGCTTGTAGCAATCACCTTAGTTTCATCCCTAGAGTCTGATCCCAAATCATGTTGGATTACTGTTGTAGTAGTCTTTTTGTCTTCTTTCTTCCGAAACTTTTCTGGCTTGAGCTCCGGACGAAGTTTCCAACATTTGGAAGCATCATGACCCTTCTTTTGGCAATGAGTACATGTAGGCTTATCTCCTTCCCTCTTCAAAGTAGTTGTGTGTTTACTTTTCCATTTACCTTTAAACTTATTTCCATCAAGTTTGAAAGATTTCTTGGAAAAGTTCTCTTTGGTATTCTTCCCCTTTGTCTCTATGTGAGTTGCTTGAACACACACCTCATCAAGGTTAGTCGGATTAAACATCAATATCATATGACGTAAATAACTATGCAATCCTCCTATATACTTGAGAAGAGTTTCCTGGGTGTAGAGAGGTATACCAAGTACCAATGCTCTTTTATGAAATTCTTGTGTGTATTCTTGCACACTTTGTCCCTTACCTTGCCTCAAATTCTGCCAATCCATCATAGCTTGTTGCATATACCCTAATGGATAAAATTGCTTTTTAAGTGCTGAAGTGAACTCATACCAAGAGGAAACAATTTTGCCTTTTGTGGAAAGATTCTCTTAAGATCTTCTCTCCCACCAAATGAGAGCAGTCCCTCCAAGTCGGAGAGAAGCCAACTGAATTTTAACAGCATCTTCGGTAAACTTTTGAATCCTACATTAAACTTCAATTTGACAGATCCAATTGTCCATTTTTTCAGCGTTAAGTTCTCCATTATACATAGATAAATCAAACTTAATATCAATCTTTAAATGAGGCATATTAAAATCAACTTTTGTTTTTTTGTTTTTCAAATGGAGAAGGAATAGAACCATCAAGAAGAGATGGAGAAGTTGGTGGAGTTTTAGGGGGTTCCTCATCACTTCCTTCTTTTTTACCTTCTGTATGAGATGGTCCACCTCTTTCACCTTTCTTTCAATCTTGATAGAGCTCCTCTACCATCGTTTGTATTCTCATGAAAGCTTTCAAAAATTCCCATTTAGAAGGGATAGAAGAAGATGCTTCTTCTCCTTTTGGTGAAGACATCCTTCCTCTTCTTGATCCAATCTCTGGATCGAACTCTTCAAGTTCTCCTTCACCATGCTGAATCTTGGATCTTGTTAACATCAAATCACAAAGAAATGGTTAACCTCGCTCTGATACCCACTTAATATGTAATTTAACATGATCTTTAACCATTACTTGCATGTGAATTTTTAACTGTTAACCGCCTTTATAAATGAAAAATTAAAGAACATTCATCAAGCACTTTGAGCACATAAACATGTAAGCAAACTATCTATGCACAAGAATTGGTAACAGAGTTCACCAGACTTCCTGGCTACGTCTCTGGGCCACTTTCCAAATGGGAACGCCGATAGATTAAGTATTCAAATGTTTACAAAGTGACTTATAATTTTTGACTGTCATATACAGTAACAGACTTCAACAACAGCTGCAAGATAAAATTCTGAGACTTTTAAGTATAAACATGGATACCTTTCTGTGTATCTGGAAGGTTCTGTGAGCACTTTTCTGTCTAGATGCCTGAATGCAAAAACTGAAGCTGGATCTAGAATCCTTGCGAAAAACTGAGACTTTTGAGTATAAACTCAATATATTTCAGAAACTGGACTCTGAATGCCCTTCTTGGCACAATTCCCAAATCTGCCCCTGATTGTACAATTTGTACGGCCTCGAGATGCGTGCCAATTCTATACCACCTTGAACTGCGTGCAAATACCACCTTGGTATACATGAAAATTCACTTCGGTCACTGTGTAGCATCACCTCAATCTACATGCCTGTCTCTTCCTGCATCCAAACTCCTTTTTGGAATCTGTGCCCATGCTTCATTTAAATAATGAAAACAAAACCCAAAAAGGGGCATGGGCCATGGGCCACGCACCCACCCAATTCCGGCTCATTTCTACACCTTTTAAGTTTTGCACGCCACCCATTGCCACATCCCATAGTGGTGGCGCATTGGTAGCTGTGGTTGTTATAGTGGTTAGGGGGGGTGGAAGTCCCGGGATCAAACCCGCGGGCTTCCCTGTAGAAATTTTGATACAAATTAATGTATTCATGTGATTCTCTTGATCTAACAATTTATGCCACTTGTTAAATACAGAATCACTTCTACTATTATTATTGCGGAATCAATTAAACCACGATCACAACCACAATGCACAAAGTGAAATATCAATAACACACAACACAAAAGTTTTACCGAGAAAGCGTAAAGCTAAAAACCCCACTATCATATATTATGTATATCATGAATCATGAAACAATCTCATGCAAAACTCTAATCCAAGAGCTCTCAGTACAATACAATCGTCTCACAGTGTCATACACAAATCAGCAAATACCTATGTCAATTTCCGTGTCCAGACAGCCTGCCTCCTCTGCACAATCTCTGCAATCTGAATTCTCACAATGAATCGAATGAATTATGAATTGCCTCGTTTGCACATGCTCATAAGCATATCCACTGCATGTGTGAACAAATTACAACTAATAGCCAACTGTCCCTTTCACCTGTTATCTCAACTAGATCTCCAATGGATTTGCATGCATGTAGTTAACTGTGATGCATCTTCAGTTTCATGTGAGTTAACTGATTAACTGAACTCTCACTAGTGCAACTAAGCTTAACTCACTTAACTACACTTATAATTCGGTTACAATTACAAATCGCTCAGTTATGAATGAGATAATAGATTAATATTTATTGTCTAATTTAATTAAGGGAAAAATAAATTAGACACATGTTTCTTGTTGACTTTTCAACACTCCCTATCAACAAGAAAGGGATTATCCTTCACCCCAATCCTGTCTCTATGATATTCGAATTTGATCCTGGTGAGTGCCTTCATTAGAATGTCTGCATCATGATCTTCCGTAGGAATGTATTGAAGCAACATGATCTTCCACTGCACACAATCTCTGAGATGATGATACCGGATATCTATATGCTTAGATATGTCATGAAACATAGGATTAATCGAGAGTTTAATGCAACTCTGATTATCACAATAAATCATTGTTGGATCTAAATGAGAACCAAACAAACCAACCAAGATCTTCCTCATCCAGATAGCCTCACATGCAACTTGACTCGCTTCCATGTATTCTGCTTCCGCTGAACTAAGTGCCACGGATCTCTGTTTCCTGTTGTACCAAGAAAAAGCTGTAGATCTGATACTAAAGATCCCTCCTGATGTTCTCTTTCTGTTTGTTGGACTTCTTGCCCAATATGCATCCGTGAAGCCATGAAACTTCACCTCATCCGTCTATCTATACCATAATCCATAATCAAATGTGCCCTTCAGATATCTTAGGACATGCTTTCCCACCTTCCAAAAGAGTTTGGTAGGCTTAACCATCGCTTGACTTAGCTGGTTAACTGCATAACAAATGTCTAGTCTCGTGTTCACTAAATACATTAGTGAACCCACTAACTGTCGATAGACAGTAGCATCCACTACCTCTCCAGAAGTAGCATCCTCTTTCCTCCAGTTTCCTGGAAGAGGAGTATCCATGGGTTTGCAACCCTCCATGTGAAACTTACCTAGTATCTCTCTTGTATACTTTCCTTGAGACACAAAAAGTTCACCATCTCGCTGTCATATTTCCAATCCAAGGAAATAATGAAGAAGGCCCAAATCCTTCATCTCAAACTCCTTTGCAAGGTCCTCCTTGCATGAGTGTATCAACTGCTCATCACCAGTAAGTATTAAATCATCATCATAAAGAACAATGATTAATATATTACCCTCCACCACAATTTGGTATAGGTTTGCATCTGCTTCACTTTTGGTGAAGCCCAATCCGGTGAAATAGTTGTCTATCCTAGTGTACCAAGCATGGGGTGCTTGCTTCAACCCATACAGTGCTCTCTTGAGTCTGCACACATGAGACTCTTTGTCAAAGTTCTCAAAACCTTTTGGTTGTTCAATGTACACTTCTTCCTCAATGATCCTGTTGAGGAACACATTTTTTACATCCATTTGATGAATGTGCCAGCCCATCTGCGCTGAGAGTGCAAGGATGGATCTTATGGAAGAGTACCTTGTGATAGGTGCAAAGGTCTCACCATAATCTATCCCCTTAATATGTGAGAATCCCTGGGCCACAAACCTGGCCTTGTATTTCTCCACACTCCCATCAACGGCTTGCTTTACCTTGTAGATCCATCTCGAACCTACCACTGATTTATCAATTAGTCTTGGGACAATTTCCCATACACTGTTTTTGACAATGGAGTCATACTCCTCTACCATAGCATTAACCCAAGTGGGGTCCTACACTGCTTCCTGAAAGGAAGATGGTTCAGTCACAATACATTTTCTCATAAGAGCCATGTATCCAGCAAATCAATTAGGAGACTGTCTCTGTCTGCACTGTGAAATAGGGGCTCCTGTATTCTGTGCAACATCTAGTCTCAATCTATCAGCTTCCATGGTGTGCTTTCTGCCATTTCTAATGGATGGCTCTGCTTGAGTGGTTTCCTCCACTCCATGAACATCTTCATGTGGCTGATCCACATCTTGAGACTCATCCTTGGGAACCAACGGTTCCTCTTCTACATGCAAGTCTAGCTCCCTCTCAAGCGACAATCGCATGGCTTTCCCCTCATCGAATTTTATATCCCATCGCATAACAGTCATCTTACTGTTCGGAAAATACACATGATAATTATGGGGTGTTTCTTTGTACCCCACAAATATCCCAACTTCAGCAGTTGGTTTCAACTTCTTCCTGGCATCCTTGTTCACATGCACAAAAACAGATGAGCCAAAAAAAATTTAAATGCGAAACATCACGTTTCTTACCAGTAAAAGCTTCTTCAGGTGTACTCATGCCAAGTACTCTATGAGGACAATGGTTCTACACATAAACCATAGTATTGCATGCTTCTTCCCACAAATGCATTGGTAGGCCCTGATCATGCAACATTTCTTGTGTTGCACCCACGATCGTTCTGTTCTTTCTCTCTGCAACCCCATTTTGTTGTGGGTTATGAGGTGCTATGAGTTCTCTTCGAATTCCTTCTCTGCTGCAGAATTCTTTGAATTGGTTAGAGNACTTCTTCCTGGCATCCTTGTTCACATGCACAAAAACAGATGAGCCAAAAAAAATTTAAATGTGAAACATCACGTTTCTTACCAGTAAAAGCTTCTTCAGGTGTACTCATGCCAAGTACTCTATGAGGACAATGGTTCTACACATAAACCACAGTATTGCATGCTTCTTCCCACAAATGCATTGGTAGGCTCTGATCATGCAACATTGCTTGTGTTGCACCCACGATCGTTCTGTTCTTTCTCTCTGCAACCCCATTTTGTTGTGGGTTATGAGGTGCTATGAGTTCTCTTCGAATTCCTTCTCTGCTGCAGAATTCTTTGAATTGGTTAGAGCTGTATTCTCCACCATTATCACTCCTTAGAGATTTCACTTGCTTCCCCGACTCTTTCTCCACCAATGCTTTAAATTCACAAAACTTTGAGAATGTTTGATCCGTCTTCTGCATGAAGAATATCCAGCATTTACGAGAAAAGTCATCAACAAAAATAACATAATACCTATGTTTTTTTGTTGAAGCAACTGAGAATGGCCCACACACGTCCATGTGAACTCTCTCCAGGATAACCGAAGCACGTTTTTCCTTTTCATGAAAGGTGGACTTTACATACTTCCCCAGGGTACGCCCCTTGCACTAATCTAACTGAGCAAGTGTTTCCATTGGAATTCTAGTAGATATTTGTTGCATGATCTTCAAGGCTCCATGATGAAGATGGCCCAATCTCCTGTGCCATAATTTGCCCTCATCCTGACTCACCACTTTTTCTGCTTTGCCCATCTTGGCACTACAGCCATCTACCTCCAGCATGTAGATATTCTTAACTCGAATCCCTATCTTCTTGACTTGACCCATTGCTTTATGATGCAGATAGGATTTACCACTTCTAAAAACAACATCATAGACTCTGTCGTTCAACATTGTGACTGAGACTAAGTTTTTCTTCAGACCTGGAACATGCATAACATTTTTCAATTGAAATGGTTTACCTGACTCCCTCTGAAAGGTAATGGTACCAATACCAGTCACACTGTATCATCCATCGTCGCCCATCTCTATATGCATTCTGATATCTTTCTCCTTCAAGTCAATGAAAGACTCTTTATCTCCTGTCATGTGGAAGGAAGCGCCACTATCCAAATACCACACCGATCTCGATGCACTTGAAGCCATGCATGCGATCAAAGTGAAGTCAAGCTCAAATTGTGAGACAAGAGCCTCACTAGTTGCAACTCCAGCAACCGTCTTGTTCTTCTTCTTCTGCGGACAGTTAGTAGCAAGATTCCCACATTCGTGACAGTGAAAACACTTCACTTTGGACAAATCTAGCTTCTTGACTTTAGACTCAGAATTTGATTGGAATTTCTTCCCTTTCCCTTTCCTTTCCTTGGAAATCAAAGCACAATCCTCTTCATCATCACACTTTGATGAAGATCCATCTCTGGTATTCCACCTGAACTCCTCTTGCA
This sequence comes from Picea mariana, assembly GCA_032191745.1. Taxonomy (NCBI): domain Eukaryota; kingdom Viridiplantae; phylum Streptophyta; class Pinopsida; order Pinales; family Pinaceae; genus Picea; species Picea mariana. Next base: position 148,595 of record JASDQU010100351.1, read on the forward strand.
CCAGATCCGACCATAGTCATTCCCAATCCAACAAATTTTCCCTTCCATTGACAAAGTCTTGATAACTGTGCCAACTCTTAGGAAGCCCTAGGAGTTCCAAGCTCACCAAATCATCAGCAGTGACTGTTATTCCCACACTTCCAAGCTCATCCCAACATTGGAAAAACTTCATGAGATATTCTGGAATGGTGTCACCTTTCTCCATCTTGATCTTTCTGAGTTTATCTTTGAGTGCCAATTTCCTATGGTCGCTAGTGTTTTGGAACAGATCTGTCAAAACCTTCCACATTGCATATGGTGTGGTTTTCCCATGGAGACTTGAGACAATGTGGTCTCGTACTCCCTCCAACAGAATCCTCCTCGCCTTCACCACTTTATTTTTCCATGCGTCAAGATTTGCAGTATCTGTCGCATCTGGCTTAGGAACATCTGCGTCAATGTAACCCTTCAAGCCATTGTCTTCAAGCATTTCCTCCATCTTGTCCTTCCAAGAAATGTAGTTAGAGTTGCCCTTGAGTGCATACTCCAACCTCAAGCCATTGAAAGACATTTTCGATCTTGAATCAACTATCACACCAAGAAAATCTTGCAAATTTGAATGTTATCCAACCCAAAACTCAACTCCCGCACTTTCCTCTTGCCCTGGGAGGTTCGCACCCCACATGAGAGCAACCTGAGGGAAGTTCACACCCTGCCTGTGTATAGCCTACGAACTTTCTTGTCAAGTTCGCACCCTGCTCCACTGTAGCCTGCGAGAGTGCCCTGTTAAGTTCGCACCCTACTGCACTGTAGTCTGCGAGAATGCCAATGAAGTTCGCACCCTGCTAGTGTATTTGCCTGTGAGAATGCCAATGAAGTTTGTACCTTGCCTTTGTCTAGGGTGCGAGAATTACTATTTCTGAAATTGAGCATAGTTTTCAGTACTACACTTCGCACCCTGCTAGAGACAGGACCTGTGAGAACACGATTTTCTTGTTGAATTTTCAACATTCCCCTCCTTGGCGCGATTTGGTATATATTTGTTTTAACATATCACATGACATGGTTTATATATTATGGTTGACGCGCGATTTTTTGGGTTTTAATATATGACATGGTATATATTATGGTTGGCGCCTTTTTTGGTTTTTTAATACATATAATATTTGGATATATGACATGGTTTTAATACCAAGGGGGCCTCAGTGTTGGCAAGGTCAAGGGCTAGGCCCTTGACCACCCCCTTTTTTTTTCAAACCATTTCTAATCATATTTAACCCATTTTAACCATTTTTTAACCCATTTCTAACCATCTTTGACGAAACTTCCATTGCTCATATCTTTGTCACCTAGAGGTCGTTTTTCCTGAAACAAATGTCACCGGAAAGATGTTGATGAGATATTCCACTTTGTAAGATTTACTTTTCATTTTGAATAATTTAAATCTATCGAATTTTGAGATGATCCACCTGGATCATTGCTTCAATGCCTTTGTGGCCTGATCTTTTTCTTCTTAGACCCAACGGAGGTGAGCCTCTGTCGGATCTGCTATTCTGCGTAGTTGGGCAGGCTCATCTTCCACTTCAATTCCTTCAAATGACGATGATGCAGTAGACATTGCATAGCTGGAGTAGAGGGCTTGTTGTAACCCTTTGAGATCTGCTTTGATCCTACCATACATGGTTTCTTTCTTGGCTTCGTTGCGTTGTAGAATATCCTCTAAAGTGTTTGCTACAATGACAATGATGAGGTCGATGTCATCCATCATGAGAATAGTCTGCAACTTGGGCTTACTATCTTTTGACTTCTTCTATGATGAAGGTTTCATTGGGGAAACCTTTCTTTTCTTGGATGTCTCAGCATCATCAAGGGGATTCTTAGGCGGTGTCACTTTGCCTTGCTTCTGCTAGTCTTCTTTCCCTTCATCCTCTTCTTTGTCTACTTCATCTCCTCCTCCCCCTTCAGGTGAATTTGATGTAGTCTCCTCTTATGCATTGTTCAGTTTCTGTACCTCTTCCTTCTTTTTTTATTGTTGTTGTTGGGTGCATCATATTCTTCGCAGGTGGCGACAGGGCTTCTAATGAGATCGAGGTCGAACAGTTCTTTCTTTTCTACTGGTATGAGGAATTTTGTAGGCCATTCCTTAGTTATTTCCTCCATATCTTCCTCAATGATCTTGTAGTAGGAATGGAGCTCTTATTTATGTTCGTCTTCGTGCGCAGTGATATAGATGAAGTGCCTATTTGCATGGAACTTCGCTATTGGCCTGAACCTATGAAGGGTATTCGGTGTCATGCGAGGGAAGGATTTAATGGTCCTTTTTAGTTGCAGATAAAAAGGGTGGAACACCAAGTTTGACTGCCATTTCTTTTCCATGTCACTCGAATACCATAGTGTAGTGAAATTCACAACTAATGGTTCAGACAGCTCAATTTCAGGGAAGGTCACTCCTTTCGGCATCTCCCAAGCAATGAAGGAAATGAGAATCAGTAGCCAACTGAAATGAAACTCGTATCCCTGGTCCTGAGGTTCGTGATAGTATTTATTTAACTCGTTAATGAGGTAGCTCACCTAGTTCATTTGCATCCCCTCAACGCATTTTCCTATGAGGTAAATGACAAACCCCATGACCTATGTTGGCCTATTCTTCCTGATGAGCTTACCAACGATCAACTAGTAAGCTAGGCACATTGCGTCATTCTGGATGGAGGCTACCTTGTAACCTCGCTTTCCCTTCTCCACATCACCATAGGTATCTTTGATTTATTGTGCCAAGGCGCGATCTGCAGCCTTCCCTAGGTAAAAATCCTGTGGATCCGGTCCTTGCATGCTTAATCCAGTGATCTAGTGGATCAACACCAGATCTACAATGATGTGCCTATCCAACCATAGGTAACCTCCATGGAATCATGACAACATGAGATTAACGCATATGTTAACCTCTTGATGTCTTCCAAAGTATGGTATCTTCATCATGTTAATAATGGTGGACCTCGCAATGTCCATGGTCCATGGTTGGGGGATTATATTCGACTTCTTCCCCATTGTTTTGGTCAAATATATTCGATCGTGTTGTCATTGATGCCAATGGTTTGATTGATTGATGTCATTGATTGATTTCAAGTGATTGATTTATGTCATTGATTGATGTCAAGTGATTGATTGATGTCAAGGGATTGATTGATTGATGATTGATATAATATAATATGTATTGTCCTTGATGAGAATGCATAGATGAAGATGGATCAATGAGTTGTCATTGATACATGATGAAGATGGATCAATGTGGTTCCATTGGTATATGATGCATTGTTGGAAAAATGTATAGATTAATCATTATTGTCTTATCATGATTGATAAGGTGCACAAATGGATGAACTCCAAAGTGGTCCCCTTATGGTGAAAGCCCTCACGGGAGGACACTTTGTGGATTGATTTATCCTAGAAGAATGGTTGGAGGACCCATTCTCTCATTATTGTCTTATCATGATTGATAAGGTGCACAAATGGATGAACTCCAAAGTGGTCCCCTTATGGTGAAAGCCCTCACGGGAAGATGCTTTGCGGATTGAGTTATCCTAGAAGAATGGTTGGAGAACCCATGCTTGTATGTGGAATAACGAGATGAAGATCAAGGAAATTGTTGGTGAAACTATCCTAGATGGATAGTGCTTGTCATTCCATTTCCGGTGGTATGTGGAATGTCACATAACTCCTCATGGTTTGAGAGTTATGGTCTTACAAAGATGAAGTACCCCCACATGAAGGCTTGAAGCCCCCAAGGTCAAACAAGACAAAGTGACCTAAAAGAAGAAATCATTATTTAAATGATAAAGTAAAGTGACAAAGTCAAGGTGGATTATTTAAATAATAAAGAGAAGTGACAAAATCAAGAAATGATAAAGTAAGGTGACAAAATCAGGAAGGAATATTTAAATGATAAAGTATTGGAGAACCTTCTATTTATGG
>JASDQU010100351.1:152592-180246 GCA_032191745.1 Picea mariana
AAAAAAATCAAGAAATGATAAAGTAAGATGAGAAAATCAAGAAGGAATATTTAAATGATAAAATATTGGAGAAATTTCTATTTATGGAAAGTGGTTAACCCTAAAATAAGGAAAATAGGTTAAGTGACCTAGAAATGGGTTAAGTGACCTAGAGGATGAAAGTATAAATAATATATCAATGGTCTCTTGTACATCATCCTTTTTGTGGATCAATGGAGAGTTTCTTGTGAGAATATCTTTTGGAGTATTGATGGAGAGCTTCTTGTGAGAGCTCATTGAGCATTTTTGGTGTGGAACACTTGAGAATATTGAAGATGTATAGGTGACTGAGGTAACCAAGGGTATCTAAGCTGAATTTCAGAAGGAAGGCGAAGAAAATAGGGCCAGAATTGAAGGGAGGATAAATTCTTTTGATGATGTTTTCTAAGGTATGTTATTTACAAGTCATCTCACCATTTTCGCTATAACTTGTTTTATATAATGATTCAAAATATGAAATTTCTATTCCATTTCGAAAAAATGCCCAAGTATCTATGGTAAAAAATCCATCTTGTGGGTCGTTGTATTTTGGGAGTTACACTTCGTGGAAAATAGGGTTTGTGGCTAGTCTTGAAACTAGTCAAAAATAGGTGTTTAGGGTAACAATGTCATAAATTCTTCATAACAGATCCAAATTCAATGAGACTAAATGTGTTGGTGAGGGTACATGTTTTAGTATGTTTTGTAATAGTTTTAGATCAATTCAATGAATATTTTGTACGGGCCACGTTCTACAAGGGCGCTCTCTAGAATAATCCAGAATTCAACAAGGTATGTCATTTTTGCTATAACGGCTTTTCTGAGAGGTTCCAAGTAGTGTCACCTGGAGGAATTGCATAAAACACACTGAAGAAAATTGTGTATCATTTTCAGATATTTATTCATTATAGGTACAAAGTTATGATTATTTCAAGTTGGGGTTGTTGACTAATCCAAAACTAGTCATGGTTGAGACAAGCAGTTGATGAGTTGGCACATACATGAGGTGTATAGTTGATGATGTTGGTACATATTGATGAGTAATTGTTGATGAGTATTTGACACATGATTGGTATATACTTGGTACATGGTTGGACGCACTTGCTTATGGTACAGGTTGATTACAGGTTGTTTGGCACAGGTTGGTGCATGGTTGATGCACTTGTTTATGTTGACAGATCGATATATGTTGAGGATTTTTGCCTCATATCAGTTGGTTCTGAGAATGTAAGTTGAGTCTTACATATAGAGATGGTGATCTTGTAGATTTTTAATCTATTCATTTGTTCCTAAAAAAACCCCAGATTGAAGTCCATAATAAAAAGAAAAATTGTACATACATCTTGTGTTCTTTGCGTACCTTGTGGAGATGATTTGTTGATGATATGTTGCTGATATATGTTGCTGATATGTATTCACATCTAACTAATTATAAATGACAGCAATGAGTAATGAGAAAATGTTGAATGTTAACTAAGGATTTTTTGTGTAAGAGGGAAGTTTTGGGAAAAATATCCCCACACTCATTCACCCCCTCCTCTAAGTGTGGTAAGTGTGTCCAACAATTGGTATCAGAGAGGGCCTTCACTACAAGCCTTAACAAGCTTGAAGGAGATCCATAGACACACAAATGGATGATGAAATACCAATCCTTGATGAGGAAAACTATTCTGCTTGCAGAATAGGAATGAGAGTGTATTTGAAGACAATGGGAGCGGCTATTTGGAAGGCAGCCATTGGTGGATCAGTTTCGTTGAAGAACAAGTCAAAGTTTGCAGCTCAAAGGGAAGGAAAGAAGAATGATGCATTGGCTCTCAATACCATTCTTAGTGGACTTTCAAGCCCTATCAAAGAGAGCATGGAACAATGCACTTCCACCAAGGATCTATGGCTAAAGCTAGAGGAGACATATCAAAAAAAGAAAGAAGATGTTGAATACCACTCCGTCAAGATTATCAAAGGTAAATAATCTCTAACTCTTGATTGCATATGTGATTATTTTAAATGAAATGCATCATGTGATGATGTTGGCAAGAAGGAAGATATTGAGGATACTTCAAATGAAGGTAAAGAATATCCAAAGACTCTTGATTGCATTGATTCAAAATGTGATGATGTTGAATTTTTCTCAAGTGAAGAAGATGATCTAGAAACAGTTTGTGTAAAGTTTGATGATAGTAGTCCCACGGAAGTAATAGAATAAAATCTATTATAACTTAAAAAGGAAATTGAAGACGGTTTATATAGATATAGAAGTGATCATTTTTATACACACTATAACTATCTTTTGGATAACACTAAAAAGTTTCTTAGGACGAGTCAATGGTACATCTTGATGTTAAAGGAAATGCTCAAAGAGAGCAATAAGAATCAACTAGAAGAAAAGGAAGAAGAAATCACAAGACTAAAGAATGAAAAAAAAAATGTGAAGGTAGATTATGAGATTAGAAAAAGTTTTGAAACTATTGTCCATCTCGAGACCCAAATTGAAGAAGCCAAAAGAATAGAGGAACTATTGAAGAATCAAATAAATGAAAAGGAAGAGTCATGTTGTAAGCTAGAAGATGAAATTGTTGACCTTAGAAAGAAGGTAGAAAATTAAAACAAATTCTTGAATAGATCACTAATATTGGATGAGATCTTAGAAATTCAAAGATCACCATATGATAAATCAGGTCTTGGATACAAAGGAGAAGATACACATGTTGAAGAAAGCACCTCAAAGAAGCATGAGGTAAATCCATCAAATAAGGAAGACAATGTTGCAAAGAAACCATTGATAGAAGGCAAAGAAAATTTCAAAAGAACTAAGCAAGGAAGCCATCAAGAAGCTCTTATTGGGACACCAAAGCAAAGGTATGAAAGTATTTTTCATGGGCATTGTTATTCATGTAATGGATATGGTCACAAAGCTTTTGAATGTAGATCTTATGAAAGGAGATATAATGGAATATTTTATAACACCATGAGGTGTTGGAGATGTGATCAATTAGGACACATTGCTATTCACTGTAACACTATGAGATGCTACAGCTGTAGTGGATTTGGCCACAAATCTCATGAGTGTTGGAACACAAGAAGAAAGTCCATGATGAGAACTTCAAATAACATGGCTAGAAAAAGGAATGAAGTAAGGAAGGGAGACATATTTGAAAATATGGATGCTCAGAGCTCAAGTTCTGAGGAGCAGGGACATCTACAATAGTGGGTGAAGAAGACAGAGCATCCAGAATGGAATGAAAGACTGAAGGGAAGCTCAAGTAAGTCATATACTGAAGTACACGTGGGTGACAATGGTATCAATCATGTACTTACGCAGGATGACCTTGTATAGGTCACGTACATACGCGAGATGTTGTGTAGAAGACCGTGTATGTGTGGTAAAGCCTTGAGAAAAAGGTTATGCACATGGATTGAAGCTTGATGTGATGGTATAACACTTTATTGCAGGGTCTAACATTGTTTTTTGTAGGTTCTGACACTATTTGTTGCAGGTTTAAGTGTTCATCTATTGGATTATGTAAAATGAAATCTCGAGTGCATGACACTAACCCATGAGTATGGATTGATGTTGATATGTTGGTGTACATGGATGGTACATATTTGAGTTTCATTGATATATCTTATGATGTATTATTGGAAGCATATGTTGATATCATGGTGCATGCATTTTTCATGTGGATTGGGATACATATTGGTACATATGGTTGGTTATTTGATGAGGTGATCATGTTGTACATTATTGTTGATCTATAGTTGATGCATGATTGGTACTTTTACAGTACATTGGAAGAGGCACCTACTAGCAGTTTGATTGGCACATGTTTTATATAGGATTTGGCATACATATATTGGATTCATCATTTTTTGGTATCGGTGCATGGTAATGTACATGTTTTGTACACTCATAGATGGCATATGCTTGATGATACTACACCATTGGTACTACTTGATTAGCACAACAATTGGCATTTGTTTGAGATACCTGATTGTGGAACTTGGTTCATGATGGAGACATATCATGAGAGATATGATACATTATTTGTCATGTTGGTAGATTCACATGGTTGGTATGTTGGTAGATGCACATGGTTGGCATATTGGTGGATGCACATGGTTGGCATATTGGTAGATGCACATGTTGGCATGCTGATAAAGGCATGTGATTGATACATTCCATGGATGATGTTGTTTGGCACATTTCATGATGTTGATGTACATAGGTGTTGTGCATGATGAGCACACATTTTGTATAGGATGTACTTGGTTGGTATTTTTCTCATGATTCTTTATTTCATTATTGACATATATTTGCTTCATGATGCTTGGCATGGCATGAGTTTGATGCATGAATAGGTCCAAGGATCGTTATATGGTAGCAAAATGTTCATCTTGTAGAAAATATAGGGGAGACATACCCATAGGGGGATTCATTCTTCTTCCCATGATTCTAGGAGGAGATATTTATCAAATGCATACCTAGAAAAGAGCCCTATACTTGAAGAAAGAGCACAGGAGCATACTTTTAGGGGGAGCAATGGTCACAGGGGGAGTATGTTCAATGTATATTTAGCATTACTTCATAGTGATATCCCTTGTTCAAAAGGGGAGAGATTATTCAAAGGAAGATTAAAGGAATTTAGACAGGGGGAGCAGCCCCAAGGAGAGTTCAAGCAAGGGGAGCATCCCCAAGATGAGAATAGCCCTTTGCCATTGATGTCAAAGGGGGAGAGTTAATCACATTGATGTGATTGATGCTTATTGATGGGGAGAGATAGTCATATTGAATATTGATGTAGAGCATGCCTTATCTACTTGTTGACAACAATAATTGGTAATTGGTGCTTACATCAATGTTGGTATTGCCATCAATGCCAAAGGGGGATATTGTTGGATCATCTTGTCATTGATGCCAATGGTTTGATTAATTGATGTCAAGTGATTGATTGATTTCAAAGGATTGATTGATTTATGATTGATGTAATATAATATGTATTGTCCTTGATGAGAATGCATAGATGAAGATGGATCAATGAGTTGCCATTGATATGATGAAGATGGATCAATGAGTTGTCATTGATACATGATGAAGATGGATCGATGTGGTTTCATTGGTATATGATGCATTGTTGGAAAAATGTATAGATTACTCATTATTGTCTTATCATGATTGATAAGGGGTACAAATGTATGAACTCTAAAGTGGTCCCCTTATGATGAAAGCCCTCACGAGAAGACGCTTTGCAGATTAAGCTATCCTAGAAGAATGGTTGGAGGACCCATGCTCTCATTATTGTCTTATCATGATTGATAAGGTGCACAAAAGGATGAAGTCCAAATTGGTCCCCTTATGGTGAAATCCCTCACAGGAAGACGCTTTGCAGATTGAGTTATCCTAAAAGAATGTTTGGAGGACCCATGCTTGTATGTGGAATAACGAGATGAAGATCAAGGAAATTGTTGGTGAAACTATCCTAGATGGATATTTCTTGTCATTCCATTTCCAGTGGTATGTGGAATGTCACATAACTCCTCATGGTTTGATAGTTATGGCCTTATGAAGATGAAGGACCCCCACATGAAGGCTTGAAGCCCCCAAGGTCAAACAAGACAAAGTGACCTAAAAGAAGAAATCATTATTTAAATGATAAAGTAAAGTGACAAAGTCAAGGTGGATTATTTAAATAATAAAGAGAAGTGAAAAAATCAAGAAATGATAAAGTAAGGTGAAAAAATTAAGAAGGAATATTTAAATGATAAAGTATTGGAGAACCTTCTATTTATGGAAAGTGGTTAACCCTAAAAATAAGGAAAATAGGTTAAGTGACCTAGAAATGGGTTAAGTGACCTAAAAGAAGAAATCATTATTTAAATGATAAATTAAGGTGACAAAGTCAAGGTGGATTATTTAAATAATAAAGAGAGGTGAAAAAAATCAAGAAATGATAAAGTAAGATGAGAAAATCAAGAAGGGATATTTAAATGATAAAATATTGGAGAAATTTCTATTTATGGAAAGTGGTTAACCCTAAAATAAGGAAAATAGGTTAAGTGGCCTAGAAATTGGTTAAGTGACCTAAAAATGGGTTAAGTGACCTAGAGGATGAAAGTATAAATAAGATATCAATGGTCTCTTGTAGATCGTCCTTTTTGTGGATCAATGGAGAGCTTCTTGTGAGAATATCTTTTGGAGTATTGATGGAGAGATTCTTGTGAAAAATTCTTGAGCATTTTTGGTGTGGAAAACTTGAGAATATTGAAGATATATAGGTGAATGAGGTAAACAAGGATATATAAGCCTAATTTCAGAAGGAAGGTGAATAAAACAGGGCCGAAATTGAAGGGAGAATAAATTCTTTTGATGATGCTTTTTAAGGTATGTTAGTTACAGGTCATCTCACCATTTTCGCTATAACCTTTTTCTATAATGATTCAAACCTTGAAATTTCTATTCCATTGAGAAAACATACCCAAGTATTTGTGGTAACAAATTCATCTTATGGGTTGTTTTATTTTGGGAGTTACACTCTATGGAAAATAGGGTTTGTGGCTAGTCCTGAAACTAGTCAAAAACAGGTGTTTCGGGTAAAAACATCATAACTTCTTCATAACAGATCCAAATTCAATAAGACCAAATGTGTTGGTTAGGGTACATGCTTTAGTATGTTTTGTAATATTTTAAAATCAATTCAGAAAACATTTTTTGCGGTCCACAATCTACAAGGGCGCTCTCTAGAATAAGACAAAATTCAACAAGGTATGCCATTTTTGCTATAACGTGTTTTTTGAGAGGTTCCAAGTAGCGCCACCTGGAGGAATTGCATTAAACACACTAAAGAAAATTGTGTATCAGTTTCAGATCTTTATTCATTACAGGTACAAAGTTATGATTATTTCCAGTTGGGGTTGTTGACTAATTCAAAACTAGTCATGGTTGAAACAAGCAGTTGATGAGTTGGCACATACATGAGGTGTATAGTTGATGATGTTGGTACATATTGATGAGTCATTGTTGATGAGTATTTGAAACATTATTGGTATATACTTGATACATGGTTGGATGCACTTGTTTATGGTACAGGTTGATTACGGGGTTTTTGGCACAGGTCGGTGCATGGTTGATGCACTTGTTTATGTTGACAGATTAATATCTGTTAAGGATTGTTGCTTCATCTCAGTTAGTGATAAGAATGTAAGTTGAGTATTGTATATAGATCTGGTGCTCTTGTAGAGTTGTACTCTATTCAGTTGTTGCTGAAAAACCCCTGGATTGAAGTCCATAATAAAAAGAAAAATTGTACATACATCTTGTGTTCTTTGTGTTCCTTGTGGAGATGATTTGTTGATGATATGTTGTTGATATATGTTTATGATATGTATTCACATCTAAAAAATTATAAATGACAGCAATGAGTATTGAGCAAATGTTGAATGTTAACTAAGGATTTTTTTTTGTAAGAGGGAAGTTTTGGGAAAAAGATCCCCACACTCATTCAACACCCCCCACCCCCCCCTCTAAGTTTGGTAGGTGTGTCCAACAAAATACTTGTGTGGTGTGATCATTCCATAGTTCTTGTGATCTCCCAGATTGACATCATTGATATTCAATGTCAAAATCTATCCCAACTGTGGTACAACTGCACGTATCCCCTTCGGAAGGTACACATTGATCAATGTATAGTCAAAGTCCCTCGAGACACTATCACAACTAACCACGCCAACCAGAGGCAGGATATAGTCAGGCAGGATTGATGGGATGAGCTTCGCGTTTGCCAATTCATCACGATGCTTGGTTCATTTTTATGTCGCAGTTTGGGATGGTCCAGATCAATGTGTAGTCAACAGAGAGGCTTGCAATCCTCTTGTTGACGAATCTTGTGCGCCTACAGACATGAACTTCTCTATCATTAAATATATCATAATTTCTTCCACTGACTTTTCCACTACACTGTGATCACCCGACATACATGCTCGTAAACAAATATTTCAGGTCGGCAAACAAACTCTCACAGTAAGCAGATGGGTGGTAAAGTCTCAATAAGAACTGTGCAATAGCAATTAGTTCTATAGGGGCTCGGGTAATCACAATTCACAAAATTGTTCCCAGTAATACATTCGGCAGGTTAAATAGCTAAAGTTGTAATGGACTCCTCAATGTGATTCCAGGAATGGCTTAATCAATGTGATTCCATTTGTTATGGTGTAGTCCCAACCGTCCAATGGAAATGACTCTGGAAATTACTGTGTTTCTAGCCGTTCTAGAGCATCATTATAATGGTCATGATGCCACCAGCGGTCATATTTCTCTGTCATGGAAAAGTGCCAATCTGCGTTGTTCTGATATTCTGACGAGGTTCAAGTTCTGCAAACCTTGTTTCTATTAAGTCCTCTTTGTAACTTCCTGCAATATTTCTAACTTAGCTTTCTTCTTGCTGATATTTCTATCCTTTTTTCCTGTGATCTGAGTTCCTGGGTTCCTCTTTCCATTCTTCTTCTTATATGTACTTAACATAGTAACTTTTCACTATTGAAGATCTTTCATAGGGTTCGAGGGTAATACTTCTTCTTTTTATGGAGTAGGTGCTCTACTCTCCTGCATGGATAGGTATTTTAAGCTTTCTTGCATTCTTTCAACTTCGACAGTTAGATCTCCGACCCTTAGTAGATTTGACTTGTCCTCTTGTTCTTATATTAAGCACGTTATTATCCCAGCCATGAAATCTCTTAATTCTTTCTTCTTTTTTTCTAGATCTTCCTCTTCTTCTTTCCTGCAGATTGGATCACTCTTAATCCAAGTTTTTCCAAGCAAAAGTGAAAATGGAGCATTGTTCACAACAAACTTGATGACCTCGAATTCTTCTTTTGTCGATGTTCCATGAGCACTCATAGGTACATGGGAAATTCTTCCACATAGGGTTATCATCTTTCCTTTAAACAATCCTATTCCTCCCAATGAAGGAATCATAGAAGGATTTTGTTACAAGGGAAAAACTCTCTATGGCCAAGGTAAACCACAATAGACAGGTATGAATACATAAATCTACTCAATTCCAACATATGCTATATAAACCAATGTGCAAGTGAGATAAGAAAAAATCCTACCTTGTTCCAACATTTGATGATTTCCACCGTTGAGCACTTAGACTCAAAGCTTTGTACCTGCAAAAAGTTCTCAACAAGAAAGCAGAGCAAGTATATAGTGATAATATAAAGGGGTTAGCACTTTAGATAGAATAATCCATTAATAAACATTACAAATATGCCCATGGACAATAATCATATATTTGCACGATACCAATTGGACTGGAAAGGAGTATTTCCATTAATAAATGCTCAACAGAAGTGAAAACATTACAGAATTCTGTGTCGGCACAGTTCGAAACCAAGAAGCCAAGTTCCTTCCAACTGGGCCTCCACCACTTCAATCCTCCACCGAAGGCAAGCTCATAGAAAAGAGAAAATGAGGTTCTCTCAACAATAGCGAAAGATCTTGGGGGTTGAACACTGTGTTCAGAATTGAGGGACAAAGGGATGCAGACTCAATATGAAGTAATTTCTCCAAAGTAACTTTGATCTCAAAGTTGAATTCTTTCTCCTTTTTTCCAAGTCTCAGAATTGTGATCTTATAGCCTTCAAAATGCAACTGAAGGGTTGAGTCAGAATGTTTTCAGTATATGGAAGGCCAAGGATGGGAGATCTCATGTCGTGACATGGAAACCCGACTTCATTTTTGTATTTTCTGGCACAAATCCTGATGTGCGTAGGTTGTAGTGGAGAAGCATACGTATACACATGTTGTATAGTAGATAGGGTGCATATATGTGGAAAAATATGTATTTTTAGCTCTAGATTCATCAAAAATGGATGACAAGTCTGCATAGGGAAATGGAAAAAGGCCCTCTGTGCAAGATAACAATGGTGAGGCAAATATTTCTATAACAGATGTCTCCTAATGTGTGAGATCATAGGATTATCTACGATGGCCGAAATACATTATAAATAACCTAGAAGAGGAGTGGTCTAAACCCAGCTGGAAAGACTAGTTTCTTATTACATTTTGTTTTGAATTTACATACATGGCTTCCAATATAATACAATCCAAATCCATGTGGAAAATATACCAAATAAGTGTCCATGGCCATGAATATGCAAATACAAATGTGTTTATATGCCAAAAGTTGTCATAATAGAACCAGTCTCAAAATAAATCTGAAGATATTTGTATATGATGGAGTATAATCTGATGTCCCATTATTACTGTAGTCAAATAGGTGTTGGTCCAATGAAAAGGAAGCAACATCTCAGGAAATCTTTGGCCACATAGTGATGTCTTCAAATCTTCTACACATCTGCCAAAGGTGCAAGTCTACATCATGTGAATAAAAGAGTTCAGGTCGAACACAATGAGACATTGTTTGTTTACCGGTCATTGAGGTATATCATTAACAAACGTGAGACAGTCTACCAATAATGAAAGTAGGTATCAATTCATCGAGTACATTCCTACAAGTGTGAATAAAAGAGTCAATGCCGAACACCTGAGGAATCCATTGATCAGGAGACATTGATGTATTCCCATATGTCAATGGTGAGAGAGCCTTCCACTAATGACTGCAAGTCTCAAGGTACTCATAAAACTCTAGGTCCCATATCCAGAATAAATGAGCTAAATTCGATGGAAAGAGACCCGATAAAAGGAGAGAATTAAGGCATCTCTCATCAGTCAGCACGAGGAACAAAATAGGATCTTCATAATTTGGTGGGGATCAGACGAAGAACATGTTCACAAACCAACGACCCTATGCGTCTTTCACATGTGCCAAATGTAAGCGGTACACGAAAAAGACCCTCTGAATAGAAGCCAATGATGAAAATTGTTGACAAAGGCGAGAAAACCACCAATAAGGCTAATGGAATCCAAGACATTGCATGAATCCCAAAGTGTGAATATATTTCTTGTCGTCGAACACAAGGGAAACCACCCAATCAACAACCAATGATGCAATGTTGACTGTTGGGTTCAAGCTGACCTACCAGTGATGAAAGTAGGGCCAGGGTGCATGATGAGACCATAGTATCATGTGATTCTGAGACAAATTGAGGGTATGGCCAACATGCAAAGTCAATAGTTCCGACAAATGGCCGACACAGGTTGATAGAATTCCATTGAACAAGACCATGAGATATATGGTAGACTTCGGCAGCATAGACTCAATGATGTAACTATCATATGCAGGAGGCATCAATAATGTTCTCTATAGGGACTGGAAGAGTAACCAATCGGTAGAGAAAAACTATGTAATGAGATCAACTTCCTAAGTACATGATAAACCCAAAATTGTGATGACACAAGGGCTTAATAACTTTGTGCTATGTTCAAAGGTGACGTGACTACTATCAATTATAATATAGTACTCCCTTCCCACCTCTCTTTTTTTGTTTTTTCATAACAAATGAATGCTATGATATAGAGGAGGAAACGAGTGTCGCAAGTAAGAAAAACTAGTTCAAATAGTGGAACATACCTATGCTCAATGAAATGAAATGCATGAGCGAGATGAACACTCGGGGTGATTTTCCCTCCACGGTATAAGGTGTCAAATTGTGAAGGATATAAACAAGGCTCTGCTTGGTTGAGGATGCACAAATTTCTTAGGCAACGGTTTATAACGCAAAGCGAGAACTGGCTAAAGGCTCAATACTGCAAGTGAGGGCATGAGATGCAATCACAACTTAACACCAAAAAATATCCTTTTTTATGTCTTTTAGTTTTCTTAGTGTGAAAAAGGGATAAACTTGTTATAAAATAGATGTCTTTTCAAATCCAATTTACGAGTGTGAAAAATACAAGTTCACTCAATGATATTTTCTATTTTTGGTAATGAGTTGGAAAAGGGATTAACTAAGACTCATGACCTTTCAAATCCAATTTAACGAGTGTGAAAGGGACAAATCACTCGGCAATCTTTTCATTTTTTAGATGAGTCGGAAAAGAGCTTAACTAAGACTCGTTTTGGGAGTCTGTGGGGAATAAGGTCACATGTGTATGAGTGATAAATGAGGCTCATAATAACGTCATGTATCAAGATATAATGGACTCCCAGTCCTAAGTAAAAACTCAGCATAGGCACCAAATGATAAAGAGGATCTAACTAGGGTGCCCATCTTTGGTAAGTCTGTACCATTTACTAGCGACACTACTTATAGCAGACGGAAGGTTTTGTGTCTCAAAAAATGGGTTCGTACCTAAGGCTTAAAAAGAAGTGATTAGAGGATAATGCAAAAACACACAATGGAGTGGATACCTATCATATATGTTAGGTTATGAAAATACCTGCCCGAGGTGATGAACGACCAATCATAACGTTGAAATCTGCAAGAAATTTGGGTCAAAACTACAAAAGCCAGCTCAAAACCATTTTTGTATTAGTCCATTAGGTGAAAAAATAGCATGAAACTATATAAAGTGGGTAAAAATAGCTTATAAATGTTGAAATGACTAAGACAACTGAGAGGGGGGGTGAATCAGTGGTTACTGTGCTTAAACAATTTTGAGTCAAATAAACCATTTTTAATCTTTCTCAAAGTGACCATCAATATTATACAACATATGGACAACATAAATAGTGAGCATCACTCACACATAAGATATACACAGAGACATATTTTCATGAGGAAACCCATAAAGGGAGAAAACCTCTTCTTCTTTGAAATGATAGGAAATATTTTAAGTTCTGTACATCATCTATAATTGAGCACCAACTCAATGTGAGGCTACTACCTCTGTTTTACAAGCTCCAACTTGTTTGAGAGCACCAACGCTCTGGTTTCTCTAGCACCCACTAGAAGGAGGCAACAACTCCCTAACTGTTCCAGCACCAACTGGATGGAAGCACCAACCTCTAGTCACACATGCACCAACCTGTATAATAGAGAACAAGTGTTGTCCCTTGCACCACCCTGCCACCCTGGTTTTTCTAGCTGCAACCAGATGGAAGCTACAACTCCCTGTGTTCAAGCACCCACTTGAACCTCTGAGGACAACAATCCTCCCTAGCACCTCCCTACCACCCTTATTACAAATAAATGATTGAATAACCAACAACATAGATAAATCAATTCTTACCACTTCTTCATTGTTCTTTAATTCTTCTCTGCTACACTATTCTTCTTCTCTGTTCATACTTGTCTTGACTTGTTGTCTCTTTCTATCTGTTCTTTCTCTATCCTTCTCATGCTCTTTGATATGTGCACATTCTGCTCTCTTCACCTTTTCTCCTCTGTTCAGCTTTTGTTCCTTATCTCTGAGCTTTCTTCACACTGTGCATACTATAAGTTTACCTTTCTACAGTTCAACTCATTTTTTAGTCAAAACAACCAACTACACATGATCACGCTGTGTTTCTTTTATCCACTTCCCTCTTTAGTTACACCTCGAATCTCCTTGGGAAAAAGCACCTCAGTAACTGAATCGCCAACCATCCAAGAACCATGATTTTGTTCTGCTAACTGAATCGCAGTTGAACAACTAATCATGAAGAGAAACAATAACCCTTCGATCATATTCTTGATTAACTTGCACTGTTGCATTATAAATGATGGGTCTCACGCTTACTCCATATGCCCATTGGTTGTGACCACAGGCCTAAATAAAATGCCTTTTACATTTCACATTTTGGCAATTCTTATGATGAGATATCTTGACGCTCCATGTCGCGATCCTCGAAACTCCAAAAAATGAGCTTAGCTAGACTAGCTCCTTCCCTTCTTCTAACCATCAGTGGTGACCAGGTGCTTATCCACAAAGCACTTCGCAATTCACAAATTTGGGACTCCTGTGATGAAGGGTCTCAACTCTTCATGTTGCGATCTCTGAAACTCTGAAATGGAGTTTAGCTCCACCAGATTCTTCCCCTCACGTGACCACCAGTGGTGACCACAGGCTGCGCCAAAAGGTGTTTCGCAATTTCACATTTCCGAATTTCGTGATTTCGCATGTCACAAATTCCTATTGTGAGGCATCTTGACTCTCCAAGTCACTATATCCGAAATGGAGTTTAGTTTTTAGCACCTTCCTCCAACTCTCGACAATGTGACCATAGCCTATGACCACTCACTAATCATTTGAGCACTTCTCTCTTCAGATCAATGGTCCACGATCTGTGGTTATCAAAAAACTATCCTCCACCACAGAGCTTCAGCTTTCGAGACTTTGGGGGAGAGTTGATGCTAAAACTCCTAAAACTAAATTCTTGGAATGGCGTCACTCGATGACGTGTCGTGATCCGTGTGTCTTCCACGTGTCACTCAGAATTGTGATTTCCAGGTTCCTGAAATGCCAAATCAACTTAACACTTTTCCTTATATGATTGTGCCACGTGTCCTTTCTGACGTAGGCTGCCACCTATCCTTGCTGACACGGTCTGCTACATTCACCTCCTGGTTCTGACGGCCCAGATTTGTCCTTGATCCAACGACTAGGATTATTTCTTGATTTCGCATATCGCGAGTTCGATAGGTTAGGGAACCTCGTTCCTTTGACTTTCCAGTCAGGGAAATGACGATATTTTGCCACGTGTCCTATGGACCCAATGGTATAGATCTTATCATGATTTCAAAACTTCATGGGCCTTCGTCGTGTCTGATCAATGGTCCAGATCAATCCTCGATCTGAGGCTAGGATTATTTCACGATTTCGCATATCGCGAGTTAGAGAGGTTAGAGCACTCCTTCCTTTGACCTCCTAGTTAGTGAAATGTTGATATGTAACCACGTGTCCTTCCCAAAGATGGACGGTCCTCCTGCTTTCAGGATTTATTAAGCCTGCTTCACCTTGCACTTTAAAGAACGTGCAGGTTCTCCTAGATCCAACATCGGTTGGACCTCGGGCTCAAATCTGATGCATGAGATCGATTCTCTTCTACTGCGTGCTCCTCTTATCTGAATTCAGATTTTATGGTCATCGGGAAATCTAAATGGGATCCAACGATCACTGTTGAAATTTCCATTGTCATGCCATTATAGTTGCGTTGTTGATCGTGATCTTTTCCATCAATGACAAACATGCATACTCTCCTTCTGTCTGTAAACATGCCAACACTCTCCCCCTTTGGCATTGATGGAAACCCCTTGAAGAACATCCAACTATACCATTGTAGCATCCTTGAAATTACCACACTTTCACCCCCTTTGACATCAATGTCAAAGAAGAGACATGCTCCCCCTGAGTTGTTGCAGTACATACTCCCCCTGTCAACTATGAGCAGCTTAGAAATACAATAAATATTCAATAAGGATTCCCCCTGACCAGGTGAACAGATTAGACGAAAGAAGTTATAACCTCCAACTTTTGACAAAGATATCCAAAAGGGGTCATTGCTAACGGTTTAGTAAAGATATCATCTATCTGTTCTATGGAAGGGATATAATTCAGCTGAACAACTCTATTTGTAACTTTTTCTCTGAGAAAATGGTATTTTATTGGGATATGCTTAGTCTTGTAATGAATTGTAATGGTATTTCTCTGATAAAATGGTATTTTATTGGGATATGCTTAGTCTTGTAATGCTTAGTCTTAGGATTCTTGGAGATACTAATGGCACTAGTGTTATCACAGTGAATTGTAATCAGATCAGTATAATTTACCTTCAAATCTACGAGAGTTTAAATCATCCATAGAATCTGAGTGCAGCAAGTAGTAGCAGCAATGTACTATGCTTCTGTAGTTGATAAGGAAATAGATCCCTGTTTCTTACTAATCCATGCTACCAACGAGTCACCCAGGAAGAATGCACCTCCACTGGTGCTCTTTCTCTCATCCACACAGTTTGCCCAAACTGCATCTGAATAAGCAGTTAACTGAAAATTTTGATTTCTGGGATACCACAGACCATAAGTTAATGTTCCCTTCAAGTTTTTTAATATCCTTTTGATAGCTACCAAATGACATTGTTTAGGAGAAAACTAATAATGACCTACCATTCCAACAGCTTTCATTATATTAGGACGGGATGTTGTGATGTACAGAAGGTTGCCTATCATAGAGAAATATGTCATTTGATCAACATCCAGTGAAATATCATCTTTACTGAGCTTGCAACCAACCACCATAGGTGTTCTAATAGGAGAGGAATCCTCCATCTGAAATTTCTTCAACATCTCTTTCAAATATTTTTCTTGAGAGATAAATATTCCTAGAGAACTCTGATTTACTTGTAAACCAAGAAAATATGACAGTTCTCCTATCATGGACATCTCAAATTCTATTTGCATAGAGTTAGAAAACCACTGGACAGATGATTCATTAGTACAGCCAAAAATAATATCATCTACATAAACAAAAACAACTAGTAAATTATCACCTTCAGACTTAATGTAGAGATTGTTGTCAACAGTACCCTTCTTGAACCCTTTGTCTTGTAAAAATTTGTCCAATCTATAATACCAAGCTCGTGGTTCTTTTTTCAATCCATATAAGGCCTTCTTTAACTTGCAAACATAATTAGGATTATCTACCAATGGGAATCCTTCAGGTTGCTCCATATATACTTCTTCCTCTAGATCTCCATTAAGAAATGTTGACTTAACATCCATCTGATAAAATTTAAAGTTCTTATGACATGAATAAGAAAGAAACATTCCGATGGCTTCCAATTTTTCCACTGGTGCAAAAGTTTCATCAAAGTCCTGACCTTCAACTTGTGCATACCCTTTACAGACCAATTTGGCTTTATTTCTAACAACTTGTCCTTTTTCATTCATTTTATTCTTGAACAGCCATTTGGAACCTATTACATTCTTATCTTCAGTTCTAGGGACAAGCTCCCAAGCATTATTCTTCTCAATCTGATCAAGCTCTTCATTCATAGCTCTAATCCAATCATCATGCTAGTTGGCTTCATAAAAAAATTTAGGTTTAGTCATAGATAAAAAACAAACATGAGATTGTTCTGAGTCTTTAATCAATTTCCTTCTTGTCTGAACTCCTTTATTTATATCTCCAATTATTTGATTTTCAGGATGATTCTTTCTAACAATTCTGAGAGGTGATTTTGCTTCTTTCTGATGATTTGTGTCAGTCAGAGTATTCATATCTTCATCTGATTCAGATTCTTCTCTTTCTGATCCTTGGACCTATTCATATTCATATTCAACTATATCTTTTGTGCTTGGATCAACACTGCTTACATTTCTGACCGGGATTTCTTCATCAACTTTTATGTGTATACAATCAACCAATTTATGTAGTCTCTTATTGTAACATCTGTACCCTTTATTGTTTGTAGCATAACCCAAGAAGATACCTTCATCAGCCCTGTCATCATATTTGCCAATATTTTCATCATTGTTCTTGATATAACATTTACTCCCAAAGACCTTAAAATGTTTGATTGAAGTAGGTCTTCCAAACCATAGTTCATAAGGAGTCTTCTCACTGTGTGGTCTGAGATGTGATTTGTTAAGGATATGAACAGCTGTATGAATTTCTTATACCCAATATGTATGAGGTATGTTCCTTTCATTCATCATTGATCTTGCCATTTGTTGTACTGATCTATTTTGCCTCTCAACAACTCCATTTTGTTGTGGAGTTCTTGGAATAGTGTATTCTCGTTTGATCCCATGTTTATCATAGAACTCTTTGAAGTTACATGAACTAAACTCTCCTCCTCTATCAGACCTTACTACCTTCAATCTTTTTCCTGTTTGATTCTCAGTCAGAGCCTTAAACACTTTCAATTTTTCAAATGCTTCATATTTTTCCTTCAAAAAGGCAACCCATGTTAGTCTAGAATAATCATCAATAATCAACATAAAATAGTTTTCTTTTCCTCTTCCTTCTGTTCTTGATGGTCCACATAAATCCATATGTACTAACTGGAGAGGTTTTTTTGTTGAAGAAAAGTTTTTAGATTTGAACTAAGTGCGAGTAAGTTTTCCTATTTGGCAAGGTTTACAAACAGGGTCGTATGGCTTTGATATCTTCGGAAGATATTTTACTGCCCCATTGTTTCTGAGCTTGATTATATGATCAAAATTTAGGTGTCCAAGTCTCCTATGCCACAACCAACTTTCATCATATTTGCTTAAGTGGAATTATTCTTTTTCTTCATTTAACACATAGACATTGTTTTCAGTTCTTATCCTTTTTGCAACCAGTTTCCCTGAACTCAAAGACTTTATTTTACAGTCTTTAGAAGTAAAAACAACTTCACATCCTTTGTCACAAACTTGACTGACACTTAGTAGATTATGTTTCAGACCATCTACAAACAACACATCTTGAGCTTTTCCTTTTCCATTACTTAGGCTTACCACTCCTTTACCGTTTATTTTTCCTGGTGCATCGTTTCCAAAATTCACATTCCCTAATTTGTTTTCACTTAAAGTTAGAAACTTACTTTTGACTCCAGTCATATGTTTGGAACATCCACTATCAATATACCAGGATTTATTTTGTTTTGGGGCTGATAACACTAATCCACATATGTCATCTACTTTCTTTTTCCAAACCTTGACATTTTCAGCAGTGGGGATCAAATCTGGCTTGTAATTCGTTAATCGAAAATCTGCAACTTTATGTCCATAATTACGATAGATGTAACATTTTGGTTCACTGAATATAATATCATAGAGATTGTTATGCTCATAACTATTGTTATTCTTAACCTGCGTCCTTTTCCCAGCCATCGCATGATTTATAGTCTGAGGTTGTTTGTTGCTTGGTTGTCTCGATCTTTGTTGTGGAAGATGGTTATTCGTTGAATATCTTGATTGTTCATATCTAAATCTTATAGAACAATTTATAGCTTTGTGACCAAAATTAAAGAAGAAAAAACAATAACCATAGAAAAAAACTTTGTACCTTGAAAAAATCTGTCTTCTTTGAGGAGGTCGATTTCTTTCATGCCAATAATTTCTCTGATCTACAGATTCGGTTCTGGTACTTTTTCTTTCATTCCTTCTCGATGGTTGATTCTCTTTCTTTGTTTCTGTAGAGTGACTGTTGTCAATGTTTGAGGATTTGACAAACTTGATGGGTTTTGTATTACTTGAATGATTACTACTTGATCCTTCTTCATAGCCCAAGCCAGCTTTCAACTTTGGATTCCTTTTCTGATTTAGAATGGAAGTTAATTCTTCTAAGGCTTTAATACTCGACAGATTTTGATGATACAATGCCTTAAAATTCTCCATTTATTTTCTAGTTTTTACTATCTCTTCTTCTAAGGCTTCACACTTTGATTTCTTCTCCGATAACTATTGTTTCAAAATGTCTTATATTTTCTTTGCCTCTTCTAACTCCAATTTTAGTAGAGCAAAGTCTTCATCGGGTTTTTTATCATTCATTTTAAACTGCATCAACAACCATTTTTGTTTTCTCTTCTTACATCTGAGTCTGTCAATTTCTTCCAAGTCACTGATTAATTCACCTTCCATATCCACCACGGCTTCTTCATCATCCATTTCACCTCCTAATTGTTCATTATCAATATCTCCCATGGCCATAAGAACAAAATCATTCACTTTGTCTTCAGAGGATGAATCACTATCTATGTCTTCTGAGGAGTCATCATTGTTTGCACACAAACTTTTCTTTTTACTATATTTCTTAAATTTGTATTGCTTTTCATCATCAAAGTTCTAGTCCTTTTTCTAATGAGGACACTTAGATGCAAAATGACCTATCTTACCACAGTTAAAACATTTGAAGGGGAGCTTGCCTTGATATTTTCCTGATCCTTTCTTTAACATTCTCACAAATTTTGCCTCAATATCATCTAATTCTAAATTAGTATTCTTGTCTGCTTTAAAAGATGCTTCTCTAGTAATGGATTTATCTTTTCTAATTCTGATTTCATATGCAATTAGAGTTCCTAGGATTTAATCTATGGACAGAGTTTTAAGATCATTTATTTCTTCTATTGCAGAGACTTTTGGATTAAATTTATCAAGCAAAGATCTTAAAATCTTATGAACTAATAATGATTCTTCAAACTTATCACCAACACCCTTCATGGCATTCACAAGCTCTTCAACTCTTAAAAAATACTTGCTAACTGTTTCATCTTCATTCATCTTTAGTTGTTCAAATTTCAATCCATATGTTTGAAGTTTGGCATCTTTTACTTTATCATTTCCTTCATAGTTGCTAATAAGTTTATCCCACATTTCTTTGGCAATTTGAAGATGCATCACCTTTACAAACTCAGCTTCTGCAAGTCGATTCAAGATAGCATTCATTCCCTTAGCATTAAAGATAAATTCTAACTTATCATCCTTGGAATCCAACACAACAGGCTTTATGTATCGAGTCTCTACTACATCCCAAACATCAGCACCTAAGGCCATTATGTATGTTCTCATTCTAACCTTCCAGAAGGCAAAATTTGTTCCATCAAACAGAGGAGGCTTAGTGACTGAAGTCCCTTCATGACTTGTCATGTTTAAGCTTATAGATCTACCTTTAGATAAAAGGAACCCTCTCTGGTACCAATTGTTGAAATTACTATGACAACTGAGAGGGGGGGTGAATCAGTTGTTACTGTGCTTAAACAATTTTGAGTCAAATAAACCATTTTTAATCTTTCTCCAAGTGACCATCAATATTATACAACATATGGACAACATAAATAGTGAGAATCACTCACACATAAGATATACACAGAGACATATTTTCATGAGGAAACCCATAAAGGGAGAAAACCTCTTCTTCTTCGAAATGATAGGCAATCTTTCAAGTTCTGTACATCATCTATAATTGAGCACCAACTCAATGTGAGGCTACTACCTCTGTTTTACAAGCTACAACTTGTTTGAGAGCACCAACACTCTGGTTTCTCTAGCACCCACTAGAAGGAAGCAACAACTCTCTAACTGTTCCAGCACCAACTGGATGGAAGCACCAACCTCTAGTCACACAGGCACCAACCTGTATAATAGAGAACAAGTGCTGTCCCTTGCACCACCCTGCCACCCTGGTTTTTCTAGATGCAACCAGATGGAAGCTGCAACTCCCTGTGGTCAAGCACCCACTTAAACCTCTGAGGACAACAATCCTCCCTAGCACCTCCCTACCACCCTTATTACAAATAAATGATTGAATAACCAACAACATAGATAAATCAATTCTTACCACTTCTTCATTGTTCTTTAATTCTTCTCTGCTACACTATTCTTCTTCTCTGTTCATACTTGTCTTGACTTGTTGTCTCTTACTATTTGTACTTTCTCTATCCTTCTCATGCTCTTTGATATGTGCACATTCTTCTCTCTTCACCTTTTCTCCTCTGTTCAGCTTTTGTTCCTTATCTCTAAGCTTTCTTCACACTGTGCATACTATAAGTTTACCTTTCTACAGTTCAACTCATTTTTTAGTCAGAACAACCAACTACACATGATCACGATGTGTTTCTTTTATCCACTTCCCTCTTTAGTTACACCTCGAATCTCCTTGGGAATAAACACCTCAGCAAATGAATCGCCAACCATCCAAGAACCATGATTTTGTTCTGCTAACTGAATCATAGTTGAACAACTAATCATGAAGAGAAACAATAACCCTTCGATCATATTCTTGATTAACTTGCACTGTTGGATTATAAATGATGGGTCTCACGCTTACTCCATATGCCCATTGGTTGTGACCACGGGCCTAAATAAAATTCCTTTTGCATTTCACATTTTGGCAATTCTTGTGATGAGATATCTTGACGCTCCATGTCGCGATCCTCGAAACTCTAAAAAATGAGCTTAGCTGGACTAGCTCCTTCCCTTCTCGTGACCATCAGTGGTGACCAAGCGCTTATCCACAAAGCACTTTGCAATTCACAACTTCGGGACTCTTATGATGAAGGATCTCGACTCTTCATGTTGCGATCACCGAAACTCTGAAATGGAGTTTAGCTCCACTAGTAGCTTCTTCCCCTCACATGACCACCAGTGGTGACCACAGGCTACGCCAAAAGGCATTTCACAATTTTGCATTTCGGCATTTTGCAATTTCACATGTCACAAATTCCTGTTGCGAGGCATATCGACTCTCCAAGTTGCGATCTCCAAAATGGATTTTAGTTGTTATCACCTTCCTCCAACTCTCGACAATGTGACCACAACCTATGGCCACTTTCTAATCATTTGATCATTTCTCTCTTCAGATAAATGGTCCACGATCCGTGGTGATCGGATGGCTATCCTCTGCCCCGGAACTTTAGCTTTCAGAAATTTGGGGGAGAGTTGATGCTAAAACTCCCGAAACTAAATTCCTGGAATGATGTCACTCGATGATGTGTCATGATCCATGTGTCTGCCATGTGTCACTCATAATTGTGATTTCCAGGGTCCTGAAATGCCAAATCAAATTGACACTTTTCCTTATATGATTGCGCCACGTGTCCTTTCTGACATATGTTGCCACCTGTCCTTGCTGACATGGTCTACCACATTCACCTCCTGGGTTTGACGGCCCAAATTTTTCCTTGATCCAACGACTGGGATTATTTCATGATTTTGCATATCACGAGTTCGAGAGGTTAGGGAAACCCGTTCCTTTGACTTTCCAATCAGCAAAATTACGATCTTTCTCCACGTTTCCTATGGACCCAACGGTCCAAATATTATCATGATTTTGAAACTTCATGGGCCTTTGTTGTGTTTGATCAATGGTCCATATCAATCCTCAATCCAATGGCTAGGATTATTTCACGATTTCACATATCGTTAGTTAGAGAGGTTAGAGCAGTCCTTCCTTTAACCTCTCAGTCAATGAAATGCTAAACTATAACCACATGTCCTTCCCGAAGATGGACCATCCTCCTAATTTCAGGATTTTGTAAGCCTACTTCACCTTGCACTTTAAATAATGTGCAGGTTCTCCTAGATCCAATGTCGGTCAGACCTCAGGCTCATATCTAACGCATGAGATATGTTCTCTTCTACTACGCGCTCCTCCTTTCTGAATTCAGATCTGACAGTCATCGAGAAATCTAAATGGGATCCAATGATCATTGTTGCTCTTCATTGTTGAACTTGTCATTGCCATGCCATTATCGCTGCGTTTTTTATTGTGATCTTTTCCATCAATGACAAACACGAATACTCTGCCTCTATCTGAAAACATGCGAACAATAAATAGTAATAAAATCAAAATTTACTATACCATTTTGATTTTTACCCAAATATTGCAATTTGGACCAAAATACCTCCAAGATCCAAACGAAAATTGCGGGAGCATGGAGCAACGAAATCACGAACCATATGGATCAGGTAACTCTACTTCTCATCCTCTTAAAATTCAGTGGATTACATTTTTGAATTAGGTTCCAATTTTTTATTCATTGAGGGCGTAACATATGGATTTCGGTATACGCGGGTTGGCTTTGTTTAGGTCACATATATGATAAGGTATATGCTACTCTGTGAACCACAGGGGGCGTATATTAATCCCTACACATGACTGTATGCAAAGGAAGTCATGTATAGGCACACAAATGACTAAAAAGGAGGGTTTTAACTCAAAATTTGGTTTGTCTTTTTCAGGATGGTTCTTGAATGGAGAGAGATAGAACATGAGGAGGTTGATGTAGTTGTGGATGGAGATCCAGTGGCTCAAGCATCTCTAGAAATATGTGGCTTGTATAATTTTTTGGCTCTCAAAGGAATGAGGGCCCAAGTGAGGTTGTTGGAGATGTTGGTGGGTTATTGGGACCCTGATAGCGAAAACTTTATCCTCGATGGAAAACCATTGAGGATTGAAGTAGAGGAAATCTATGTCTTGACTTGTCTATCACGCCGAGGAGAGGTTGCAAACCTCAAGTCATGCGAAGCAGGGACTGGGATGAAGATCAAGGAGTATATCGATGCCCACTATGTAGCAGGGACTCCCAAGGTGGAAAGTCAAATCCCTATCCTGGCAATAAATAACCTCAGCCTAAAGATCATTGTGCTTGTATTGACCAGGATCATAGGTTTAGCCTCATTGCACCAAGCATCAAGGTCGCTCATGTTTTATGCAGTGGAGTGTGCGAGACCCACTGTCTATGAATGGTGTACCTCACTACTGACCAACATGAAAGGTCATTTGACAAAGTGAAAACAAGGGGGTAAGTGCAACTTTGGGTTTTCCTCTCTTATATGCAGTTTATTTTTTGAGTGGGTTCCAAGTCTAGGACCTAGAGTGGAGATCCTTCCTAGAGGACTGCGCAATCCAGCCATGGCATAGTGGACCGAGGTCATGAAACAGGAGGGGGGAGGTAGGGTGGCAACACCCTATAATGAGGATTTTTTCTTCTGGTGGCAGCAACAAGTCATCGCTCTGGATGACTATCCCTATGCGGGGATTGACTTCAGAGGAGATATAGATATGCCACTTCCATAAGGGGCCGCCTACAGTGACATAGGTGAAATGTTTTTAAATACTTCTTTTTTTTTGTATTTTTGTATTATGAGACAAACATATTTTTGGGTGGTGTTTAAGTATTAATTAGACACTTGTGTGATGCAAATGTGGGTCTATGATGGCCATAGGGTTTACCTCGACATAGACAGAGGCATCTGGGTGATGAGGAAGTGGGAGGAGAATCTGATAGAGTCTTACAAAATGTGCAAGGTAACATATATCGTTTTGACGCAGAGGATTCCAGTGGTTCAGGTAGAGGATCTACCTGAAGCCATGCAATGACAAGTGGTGGGTGTACCTAGAGCATGGGTATGAATTTTTCGATGTATCTCAAACACTGTGATATTCTATCATAACACACATCTGGTGCCACATGAGTAGATGTCGTGGGATCTATATATCGGTCGTATATGTGTATTGAGGATTTTAGCCCCAATTTTTTAATATAAACACCATATTTTTTGAAATATATAAAAAAGGATATTTGTCTTTACTTATATTTTACCATGTGTACATTGATTTAATGGTTTTGTTTTCTTTATTAATGTGACAAATTTCAATCTAAGACATTGTTGGAAGATTGGTTGTTGTCATTGATGTCAACCCTAGTCATGGGTTTTGGACCGCAAGATTGATAAAGGTATGTGGACATGAAGGAAAATGCACATGCATATAAAACACCCATGAATGGATAGTATACATCATGTTGTTTCTAGTGTTATGTGTCACGTCACGTGGATCCTCATGGTTGAGGAGAAATGAATTTTTGAAGATGACAAAGTGAATTGAAGAAGGAAATACATGTAGGCCCTAAAGATAATTAAAGAAAAGAATTACAAAATAAGAAAGTGTCAGGTTGGCCCTAATGTTAAAATGAAGTGACATAAATGGTATAAATAAACATAATTATACATTCATTTTGATACAAGTCGAATTTCAGATAAAATAAGAAGTAAAGAAGGTCGGATTTCAAGGGAGGATGAAGTCTTTTGGTGATGTGTTCTAAGGTTTGTTATTTTCAGGTCATCTTACCATTTTTGCTATAACTTTTTTTCTAGAACGATTCAGATAGTGAAATATCTATGGTATTGAGAAGACATATCAAGGTAACTCTGGTAAAAAGTTCATATTTTGACTCGCTACAATTATGGAGATACACTCTATGGAAGATAGGGTTTGTGACTAGTCCTTAAGCTAGTCAATAAAAAAGTGTTCTGGGTAAAACAATCATACATTCTTCATAGAGAATCCAAATGATGTGGGACAAATTTAATTGGAAAGAGTACGGAATTTAGTTTCTTTTGTGTGAGTTTTAGAATCGTATGTTAAATATTGAGTGTCGGGAATTATGTACAAATTTGGTCTCCTGAATAGACCAGAATTGAATAAAGTCTACCATTCTTTCTATAACTTCTTTTTGGGGAGGATTCAAGGAGTGAAACTTGGAGGAGTTTTAGAGAATACATTGAGTAATATTATATACAAGATCAGAGTACTCTAATAATTGAAGAATTATAGAAATTGAAGAAGTCTTAGGAAGCATTATCAGGCTCTATGTGATGATTGGTTGATGGTGATGATTTAATGTAAAGTTTTATTATCTCTCATATATTCTTGGGTGGAAGTAAGGGGCAAAGATGGAGAGCTCAACTCTCAATTGATATTGGAGGATTGTGTCTTCCTCTTAGAGGTTTATCCCTCCCTTTACATTTGGAAGTTGTAGCTACCTTTGGAAGTCATTACTTCCCTTGAACAATAACTATTGATTATTTCTCATATATTGTGCATGGTATATTGTGGTGTATTTTGGTGTATTGGTGTAAATCTTATACTATTGTTCATTTCTCATTGGATATAGTTGAATGGTTTAAGTATAAGTTGAAAAAAAAAATGTGCTTGATACTGATTCACCCCCCTCTCAATATCAACAATTGGTATCAGAGCGGGTTACCTTTAGTACAGTTTAACCACTGGAAGGAAGATCCTAAGAAGAAATGGAAGACAAAATTCCAAATGGGATTCCACCATTTGATGGAAGCAATTTTGAATACTGGAGTAATAGAATGGAAACTTACTTGAGAGTTCTTGGGGAAGATGTTTGGTTCTTAGTTGCTCTAGGATACAATGCTTTGAAGAAACCAAAGATTGCAGCTCAGAAGGAAGAAAAAAGGAACAAAAAATTGGCAATAGATACCATCCTGGATGGATTGACAGATTCAGTGAAATACAAGGTGGGATCATGTGCATCATCAAAATATCTTTGGGACAAGATACAATACCTTTATGTAAGGGAAGACACAGAAGAAGAAGAATAAGAAGAAGTTGAAGCAAATTACAACATCTCATATTTCAAGGAAGAAAATAGAGGTCAGTTCGTTTGCTTTAATTGTGAAGGAGTAGGTCATGTTGAATTTGAATTTCCTCATCCAAGGATTGAAAGAAATGAAACTGAAGAAGAAAATTCCAATGAAGAAGAAGAAAATCATGAAGAAAAAATTATTCAACAAGAAAATGAGAATCTTAAAAAATTGAAGCATGTTGAGATTGAAAATAGCAAGCTCAAAGACATGCAAAGAAAACTAAGAAGTGAATTGGGTAGTTGTGAAAAGACAGTTGTAATCTTGAAGAAACAATTAGAAGACTTTGAGAAACTAAGAGAAGAAACTATTTCCTTGAAAACTCTACTTGAAGAAGAAAGAAGAATAGGAGAAGTAAGGAATGTCCAAATGAAGAACAAAGAAGAAGATTGTGAGAAACTTGAACAAGAAGTTGTCTCATTGAGGAAGAGCTTAAGAAACTCTCAAGTTCCAAAAGACTTAACACATCTTGTATGCATGGGTGAAACTTCATACAAAGAAGATGCAAATACCAACAAGAAGGATGAAGAAAGAGCTACACAGATATTTGATGAGAAGTGTACTAGGATACCAAAAAGAATGAATGATTACAAAAGAGATGAATATCCAAGAAGACCTCCTACCTTCAGGAATCAAAGAATCTTCAATCAGTATGAAGGAAGATACAAAAGATTATATCATGAACCCAGAAGGACTACATCACAAAGAAGCCCACTTACTCTAAGGTATCAAAACTTCTTTCTTGGTCATTGTTATACTTGCAAAAATTTTGGACATAAGGCAATTAATTGCAGAATCAATGAAAGGAACACATACGCAAGAAACATGAATGGTGTAAATAGAAGATATGGAAATAATCATGGATTTGTCAACAGAAGTTAT
>JASDQU010100351.1:180346-198086 GCA_032191745.1 Picea mariana
GGCATGTTGGCCAAATATCACTTTTGAGTCTTGATTTTGAGGTGGTTCTGCTAGACAATATTTATTCTGTTATATCTCCCAAGTTTTGGCCCTTCTGGGTATGAAACTTTCCTTTAGGTAGTTCTCTGATATTTCTTCTCTGCAATGCCATAGGTCTGATCAAAATTGGATGTGCTAAGTGGAATTTACGATAACTTCCTCACAACTTGTCAATTTTTGGCCTTTCCAGAAGATCTCACTTGTATAGAATGCCCCGCACAAAATAATTGATATCAAATTCTGAAACTCGCACCAAAAATACTAAAGACTTTCCATGATCCAATGCAACCAGTCCCACTCAATTTGGATACTCTAGGAAGAATTTATGATTGTTTTACCTAGAACACCTTCTTGAGACTAGTCAATAGGGCTAGTCAGATACCCTATCTTACACAGGGTGTATCTACAAATTTAAGATGACCCAGAAGCTGAAATTTTTACCACAGATACACTACTAATTTCTATAAATGGTTTCTGGAGAGCAGGGTCTGAAATGTTACGGAAAATGTTTTATAGAGAAAATTCCTCAATGAATCATTTCAGGATGATTCCATAACCTTATATTGTACAGGCTGTATATCTGAAAGTATAAGGCCTCAGGAGCTGAATTTTGAACCCAATGTACCTTTATCCGTCTGCTAAATACCCTCCAAGCGGTTCCTTCTGAAACGTTGTAGAAAAAAATTTGTAGCGAAAATTCCACGGTGTCTCAGATGTAGCAGCGAAACCCCAAGACCTTGAGCTCTGAAACCATATGTTAAGAACCAAACATCAATATAGCATATAAAAACCTCATAAAAAGTACTCAACACCTTGAAAAAGAGATAATTTCAGATAATAAGCCTCTTTGAGGGGGCAACCTCCTTTTACCCCACTTAAATGTTCAAGTACAAGATGATTCAAAATGAAAATGTCTCTTTGGTATATATAGGAGACTAGGAGGTATAATTACAAATAATGGCCTAAAGCCGACATAATTAAAATAACATTAATAATCTAAATTACAACTAATGGCCTAAAGCCGACATAAATAAAACAGCATTACTAATCTAATATGCCCCAATTAAGGGGTAATGAGCCAACATTAGGGCTTAACAGAAGGTTATTGGGAGAGGTACATTGTGGATGAATCTACACTATTTGGGAGAGAACCCACTTGGGCAGCCTTTGTAGATTCCCTAAAGCAGGAGTTCTACCATGTTGGAAACTATGATGACTAATACACAAGATGGAAAACTCTGCGTTAGAAAAGAGACCAGATAGTGTCGGAGTACACCATCATCTTTCATACCTTGCACTCAAATATAGGTATCAAAGTCTCTAAGCGACACCTGGTTTTGAAGCACCGCAGTGGTCTACACAGGTACATCCAAAGAAAGATGGATTTCTTGGACATCTCCTCACTAGTATTTTCTTATCGATATGCACTCAAAATTGAGCATAAATTCAAGCAGCACAGTAAGTGGGAGAAGCATGGATAGAGAAAGTAAGTCCAACCTCTAGAGATCTAGTCCCAGATGTAGGAAAAGAAGGGTAACAGAAAGTCTAAGAAAGACACTAGAAAGTGGTGTGAGTTCCACAACACATCTTGGCACAAAATTGATGAATGTTTCTCAATACAATCATTGGTTGCTGAGATCAAAGAAAAAGAGTTGAACCCTGACTTGGACCCTGATTCATAAAATAATAAAATGAGACAGAGCATTGATGTAGAACCCACTGCTACTATTTCAGCTCCAAAAATCAAACCAGAAGAGGATCCTAAGGAGGGGTAGCGACTATTCCATTCATAGATGTGGGTGAAGGGGACCCCACTGGATTTTATTGTTGATAGCGAAAGCCAAAAGAACATCATCTCAACAGAGGTTTTCAAGTAGTTGAATTTTCCAACACCACACCTGCATCCATACAACATTGGGTGGCTTCGCCAAGGTCAAGATCTCTGTGTCAACCAATAATGTCACTTGTCCTACGGCATCAAGCCCTTCAAGGATGAGGTATTATGTGATGTTTCCCCACTAGAAGTCTGTGATGTTATATTAGGCCAACCATTTATGTGGAGACGTCATGCTATTTATGAGTCTTGATCTCGCAGCATCATTATTACTTTGGGGGATCAGCTATACAAGATACAGAGGTAGTTTCATCTATTGTCCCACCAAAATAATGCCACAAAGTAATCTCTCATATTGCAAAGTTTAGCCTCTTTACAATGGGATTAGAAGGTGAACAAAAGGACACCGCAACGACTATAGCCTTATCATAATACCTTTCTATCCAATAGAATCATATTAAAAATATTTTTGAAGAGTACCAAGATGTTCTTGTTGCACCTACGAGGGTGCCTCCACACTACCCAATCAAGCAAGGTTATAACAGARCCCTTCATACTCTTCATGTTGCATATTCACCAATAGAGTCCTCACACGCTCAGGTATATAATGCAGCTAGATTGGTTGAACAGATTCAACCCCTCCAGCAATAGGTTCATGACAGTCTTCAACAAGTTAAGCATGGTAGCTTCTTTAGCAAGGCAGGCAACACAYCAAGCTTCAGATTTAGATAAGTCTCCCCGTCTCCCAAGGGAACTTGATGCAATGGGGACCATTTCTTTCTAAAGGGGGAGGAATGATTCAAATGGGTCTCGGTGACCATCCACTTTTTCCACTGAATCACCATTTTCAGCCTGTGGTTTTGATAAACCATGGAATTCACCCTTTTGGTGGGGAATTGAATGTAATGTCATCTTTATTTTTTAATTACAGACATCATGTAATGGTCTTATGTGCATGCCTACAACATAGTATTAATGCATTGGATCTCATTAGAACTCCGTAGTTAAGCATGCTCGAGCTAGAGTAGTACAAGGATGGGTGACTGCCTGGGAAGTCCTAGTATTTTATCCCACATGCATCATGGGAATTGTTCTCCTCTCACTCTCTCATATATAATTGAGGTGAAGGAGTCCCTTTAAGCATGCAATGGAGTTTGATGTAAATCTTCTTGTGAATGAACCATAGCCAACATCTCTTTCTTTTTAGAGATAAGCTACCCCATTTTCCAGTTTGTGTTCTACAATGTTTTTCTATCTTATTCAGTAATAGAAGTTGGGTTTCACTGTATTTTTGTGTTCTCTTATATATTTTTGTGTATTTCATTGTTATATCTCGGTTATATTTATTCATTCATTTCGTTCTCAAAATAATCTGGATCATTCTCACAAGTGCAAAATAATCTCAAACACCAACTTTGGCCACCTGCAGAGGTAAAATTGTTAGGAACCAAGGGAAATTTTGTATGAGACAGATAATAATGATGACATGGAATTCATAAAAAATCTCATATTGTCAATCTAATGCTCTAGTCAAAAATTTCAACAATCTAGAAATGGAAACTTTGTATTTTTCACTCATTTTCCTAGAATTAGAATTATTAGTCTAACTGACTATCTCGCAAATTATGCACTTTTGGAAAAACTTCATTAAACAATAGTTGTTTGGCTTGATGAGTATAAAAAATGTTGAGTAAATAAAATTTTCTATATTAGTGATTTAGGGTCCCTTTTCTTCCTCTGAAGTTTTCAAAAATCCCCATAACTCGCACAGAGATAGTGGATTTTTCCCTATTTCGACATCTCCACTCTAACTCCCCTTGAATTTTTTTAGGAAGCCAAATGGGTATCTTCATGACTACATTTTGAGTTGTATATATATTTTTCACCCTTATCTGGGCCCCATTTATCGAGCACAACCCACACCTCCAAAAGTTATTATTTCACATTTTTTTTCAGAAAATGGAAGAAGAGTTAGTTGATGACCCTCACTAGCATTCTTGTATCGCTCGTCACCATGGACAGACAGCTTAAATTTCATCCAAATTCGAGTTGAATTTCTCTTTTTATGCCCAAAACAAGTTTTGGGCTCCAGACTTATTGTTTTTTTTTGTTAAATGGGTTATTTCTCCTTCCCTTTTCCTCCTATTTTCTCTCCTTTTCCTTCTCTCTTCTTTTCTCTTTCTCTTCTTTGAATCTCATGTGTGCACTAGTATTGTATTATGCACCAAGATTTAGCACATTCCAATTCCACAATGCACAATGCCAATATTTAATGCACACATCGCGCACCAATATTCAGTGTGCACAACTTTATACCACACCTAATATGTAGTCTACACAACTTTAATACCATGCACCAATGTTCAGTGCACACAAATTTTAAATATGCACCAATATTCAGCGCGCACAACTTTTATACCATGCACCAATATTCAAGGTGCACAACTTTAATACCGTGCACCAATATTCAATGTGGGCAGTTTTTATACCATGCACTAATATTTAGCGTACACAACTTTTATACTATGCACCAATATTCAGCGTGCACAAATTTTATACCGTGCACCAATATTGAGTGCATACAACTTTAATACTATGCACCAATATTCAGTGTGCACATATTTTATACCATGCACCAATATTTAACATGCACAACTTTTATATCACACACCAATATTCAGTACGCACAACTTTTATACCGCACAACACCAATATTTAGTGCACGTAAGTCCTTTCTTTGCTTAGCTAATATTGTTTTTCATATTTCCAGCTCGCGAGCATCGTGAAAATTCCTAACTCACCTACCTAAACCAAATTCATACACTTGGAATTCAAAATGCCCCTCCATAACAACCATTCTAAGTGTAATTCTGACTTGGTAACTCCGCTCATATTTTACCTTTATCCCCAAATTCGGCACAAATCAATGCTAAGATGATGAATTTACCAATTTCATGATGATCTTGGGGCCATACAAGTTCAATGTTGAACCAAAAATCTTTGACACCATTCTATAATGTCCTGCAACTTAACTAAAGAACATTACTTGCAAAAAATACACATAAATTTGAATTTTTTCAATGAACTAAATTCCTATAGCTTATCAAATACAAATTATATACAGATTTAAATATTGTTTGATACCATACAATTAGATGCATCTACGAGAATCCAAATGATCATGAAGATCGTGTCCTCATTGAGACAAATTGCGTGTGCAACATCCTTTGTAATGCGCACGGTAACTAAATAGTTGTCGATAGTTGATGTCAAGCGTTTATTTCGGTACTCCATGCCCAGTGGAAATGACAGGTTTCTATGCACTTGATCCAAGAGCTGATTTAGGTGTCGAGGCACTCAATGCTCGGTACTCTATGACAGGCGTAGATGGGTTCTTGTAGGTTTTTGAAAACAATGGAGCATTTCTTCTTGGATTTCTTCTTTTATGTTTTTGAACCAATCACATATTACGACGCACCTGGAGAAGTTGCTGAAACAATTGTGTATAATAACATATATAATGCAAGTTGAACAAACTTACCCATCTTACAAGAAAGGTGTTACTTGGGTTCCCTAGTACACTTCAGCCCACTTTCTATTCAATCCGCAACTACCAACATATGTTGATAATAATAGTGTACCCATCACTCCCAATCCCAACTCCCCATCATTCACAAAATGAGATAGATCGCCTCCTCGTCATTCACAAACAGATTACATGTACTCCTTCTCATTCCCCTGATCATGTACCAATCATTACCAGCCATCATCCCCTTCATCCACTGGAAGATTGCATGCATGTTGCCAGCACTCCCCAGTCCACCATAACTGCATTCTTACACATACCCACATTCTATAGCATTCTCGCATTCAGTCACCCTACAACAAACAACTCACAAGGGCTATTGGGTCTACTCAATGGGCCTAATCCACAGGGAGGGAAATAATCATTGGGAAGAATCACTGTCAATGGCGATGGAAATGGAGATACTCCTACAGAAAGAGGGGGTTATTCTCTACAGAGGTGGATACTCATATAGAGACACAATGAGGTACACATTAGAGGTTACACATTGAGGTTAGGTTACACGTAGAGCAACACATTCCACATATACACTCTGGTTTCCAGGAGCTATTCGTGCCCAGTTAGATGTGAACAATATTTGATCCCCCATACCCAAAAGGAGGTGTTCCTTCTTTACTAGTTGTAGTACGTGACCAAGATAGGAGGATTTGTTATACCTATTGTTCTTGATTAACCATGCCCAGGAAGCAGGTGGTTCTAAGTGTGTTACATGTTCTTGATCCACCGTGCGTAGAAAGAAGGTGGTTGTTATTCTAAGTGTGTTACCTATTCTCAAGAAAAACATTTGCATAGGAAGGTGAGTCGGTCCAGTTAGTCAGGTTAAGGCCATTACTGATACATGACTAGAATAATTTTCTTCTATGTTACCTATTTTCTCAATACCCCGTGACCTTGAATGAGGTTTTCATGCCATGTTATATGTTATCAAAGGACACTCATCCATGAGGAGTAGCACTAGTTAGTGATTCATTTATTTTCCACATCAGCGGTTCCATATTTGAAGGTTTTCACATAGTCCCACACTATATGGATTTTCATAGTCCCACATCGGCAAAGAGCAGAGATAGGGGCGGTTCAACGGATGGATGATGTTGCAGTGTGAGGTGGACCAATATATAGAGGTTTCTTATTTTTTGTTGGTCGGTTTATGATATGGTCGCTTACCGGTATATGTCCCAGAAGTGTTGTATGCAAAGGTGTAACAATAGTGAGAGAGAGGTATGGTTATGATGTTGTTGATTGCCAGTAGATGTCCCCAAAAGGTTGTAAATATGATTTCATCTATGAAGGTGTGTTGCTTTCCAGTTTACCACTTTCCCCCATGATTCGTATAAAAGGATCGCTACAGCTCAATTATACGCCCTGCATTACCTGACATACCTGGATCAGCAAAGGTTACAAGTTCACTTGCAACAGATTTAAGAAACCTCCTCATTCATGGCCCAGAGGGACTCGACCATATGGGAGAGGGGTTTCATGCAATAAAAACACTTTTTTGGGAGACAATTAATCATCATCAGGCCACTTAAATGGATTTTATTCTTAATGGACTATATCCTTTGATAGTGTTTTCCTATGAAACGAAGGATGACATCTATTGAATTTAGGTTGAGCACCTTTATGCTTGTTGGGATATGAAATGAGGGATTGTTTTTCTACTTGACGTGAGTAAGGAAGCTAGCATTAGAATGACTATTGTGGAAAAAAATGAAGGGGAAAGAAAAAACTGTCTTCCCATGTTCACAATTTCTAGTCAAAGAGAGCCAGAAGACCAATAGTTTATCATTGTAAACCATTGCTTGCCTTGGCTTGGCTCAGTGGATTGCCTTCAATACTCGGTTTTCATACTTCGATCAAAGTAGGCTAGAAGTTAGGATAGAACAAATCTTACAAAAAAAACTCATTCACTATTTTAGGCTAATAAAATATCATCTTGAGTAGGGCCGAGAAAACCTAGTTGGTCATCGGGGGCACTAAAATGAATTGTTTCTTAATTAAGTTTAGAATTTAATGAAATTTATCTATATGACTCGATGAAACCATAGACCTAGACCCTTGACCTTGATATCATTTAACACTATGGAAAAAATTCAAATGCTCATTCCCTTCTATTCATCGGGTTACTCATCCTGGATCATGGGCTCATGGGCAGGGCTCAGCTTGGGCTCATAGAATACTCAGATGGGAGAAGCGAATTGCTTCTGGTTCAATTCATATCTCCTCCTCTGTCATTTAGCCTTGCTCTCCCAATTGGATTCACCTCAAATAGAAGTTGAATATGTGATCTTAGAGCTTGAACCTCGCTTTCCTGCCTTCCACGAATCTCCCATCTAATAGAACTTTTTTCGGCTTCCAACAGGCATTGATTATCGGCTTTCATTTGAAGTACCAGATAGAAGTAAATAGTTAACGGATGAAATATTTTTTCTCATCATGTAGTCAGTCGAATACTGTTACATCCTTTCATTCCTAAGGAAATAAAAGATGATCTACTAGTTCGCTGGCTCGATGGAGGGGTGAATGTCGTTATTGAAAATCAACATCCTTTAAGGAGGCCAAGAAAAGAAGTCCTGAGTTATTTCTGAATTTCGTTATTGTTCAACAGGTGTTGTATCATACGGAAAGAATGCCCATTGAGAGGGAAGAAAGGATACTTCCAAAGGTGAAAGGGGGAGTCCTCCATGGATCTCCAATCAGGAATATCCAAGCTATGTGGCTAGTCCACGATCCTTGGACTTGAAATATGACTTAGCGAACTGAAACATCTAAGTAGATATAGGAAGGAAAATCCCCAAAAAGACCTCATCTTGTCCCACCAATGGTCCAATATAAAAGAACAAATAGTCTAGCGAGGTTAAGCTGAAGCAACCTTACCTGCCTACCTTTACTAATTAACTGATAATTTTTAATTGTGCCAAGCATTCAATACTTACAATAGAAATAAAAATAGTGATAGCTATCCCACCTCTCACTGTGCTTCCATAGAAATAGTTCTAGCGATAGCTATCTCACCCAATAGTGTGTGTGCTTCCATTCTCTCATACCGCCACTCTGGGAACAAACAATAGTCCAAGCAACCTAACCTACCTTGGCTTATTTTCAAACTGAAACATGAGTCCCTCCCTATTGGTTGAATGAATAACCTTGAGGTACATCCCCATTGGTCGGAGTGAATAGGTGAATCTAGCCAATGAACTGATTAATAAAAAGGTGAATCTAGACATGAAACTGAGCTATCTCAAGGTGAATCTAGGCACTGACATGAAACATAAAGGTGAATCTATAACTAACTTGAACTTGAACTGTAAGGTTAACCTTATAAACCAACCTCAGGTCAGGTAGAATAGGTCAAGATACCTTATAACTCCCACCCATAGGAACTAACAATAACTAATAAATAGCTATAAGCAATCTAGTACCTACTATATAAAGGTGTATTAGCATAGAGTCTCTATATTGATTTCGTTTCACCCACCCAAAGTGAAGGGCAGATTGCGAGGAGATCACTTAGGGTTGATGGTAGTCTAGTAGAAATTTTCTTGATTCTATATGCGATTGATATTTATCCCGTATGGGATTGTTAGAGATTCTATATAGATTTTCCCCAGTGAAATGGATCCTAATTGTGGAATAATGAAATCCCATATGGATATTTCTTGTCATTCCATTTCCGTTGGTATGTGGAACGTCACATAACTCCTCATGGTTAGAGAGTTATGTCCATGAGAAGTTGGAGACCCCAGGTTTGGGTAATGGACCCAAGTTTGTTTGATGGATAACGGTATGAGTTATGATATATTTTCAGATAATACTATTTATATAGATATTACATGTCATTCCATTTCTAGTGGTATGTGGAACATCACATAACTCCTCGCGGTTTGAGAGTTATGGCCTTACGAAATTGGAGGACCCTCATATGTCTTCTAGAAGCACCAAAAGGTCAAAGTAGTCAAAGTGGTTTAAGAGATTTTAAAAGGTAAATAATAAATTGAAGTAATGAGTGTATTATAATTCAAAGTGAATACAAAATAAATTATTTCAATAATAAATTTAATGGATAAATTAGAAGTGGGTTAACCCTTAAAATAAGGAAAGTGGGGCCAAGTGACCTAGAAGATGTTTTTAAGGAAGTTACTTGGAGAGTATAAATAAGAGGAAAGTATCTCTCATTTTAATTACTCTTGAGTATATTGAATATCTATAGGTGTCTGAGGTAACCAAGGATACCTTATACTAAATTCTGAGGGAAGGTGAAGAAAAGAATGTCAAAATGCAAGGATAAATTATTTTGATGGTGCTTTCTAAGGTTTGTTATTTACAGGTCATCTCACCATTTTCGCTATAATTTTTTTTCTATAATGATTCATACCATGAAATTGCTATGAGATTGATTAAATATATCCAAGTATATGTGGTAAAAAATTCATCTTGTGGGCCATTTTTGTTTTGGAGTTACACTCAGTGTAAAATAGGGTTTGTGGCTAGTCCTGAAACTAGTCAAAAACAGGTGCTTCGGGTAAAAATGTCATAACTTCTTCATAACAGATCCAAATTAAGTGAAACCAAATGTATTGGTTAGGGTACAGTCTTTTTTATGTTGTGTAACATTTCATATCAATTCAACAAATATTTCACGTGGGGCACACTCTACAAGGTCTCTCTCTAAAACAATCCAGAATTCAGAAAGGTATGCCATTTTTTCTATAACTCCTTTTATGAGAGGTTCCAAGTAGTGAAACCTGGAGGAATTGCATAAAACACAATGAAGAACATTGTATATCAATTTAATATATTTATACATTACAGGTACAAATTTATGATTACTTCAAGTTAGGGTTGTTGACTAATCCAAAACTAGGCATGTGAGACTAAAGAAAAGTTTGATGAAAATGCTAGTCTCTTGTTGTTGAAGTTAAGGAAGGTTTGTAGGAATCTGATCATATACACCAGGTTTATTACAAATCTACAAATCATATTTGGATGATGAAATTGATGAGGGATTTTGGTTGAGGTACATGTTGAGTACATGGTTGAGACAAGTAGTTGATGAGTTGGAACATACATGAGGTGTATAGTTGATGATGTTGGTATATATTGATGATTCATAGTTGATGCGTAGTTGAAACATGATTGGTACATACTTGGTACATGGTTGGATGCACTTTTTTATGGTACAGGTTGATTACAGGTTATTTGGTACAGGTTGATGCATGGTTGATGCACTTGTTTATGGTACAGGTTGAGGTACAGGTTGATGCGTGGTTGATGCATGGTTCAGATTTATTGGTACAGGTTTACAGCGGTATATCTCACAGTGACAGGTTGACAGTGGTTCCATCATTTTACTTCTACTTCAAGGTGGCAGGACGAGGCAAGGACATGTGGTTGTATCCACCTTCCAGTTGTGGCCAGAGAACATATAGGATTGTAGCCTCCTTCTGGTTGTAGACAGAGAATTGGGGAGTTGGAGCTTCCCTCAAGTTGTAGCCTGAGAAACTAGGGGGTTGGATACTCCTTCCAGTTGTAGCTGGAAAACAAAGTAAGTTGGTTCTTCCAATAAATGTAATTCTTCAAGACATATAAGAAAAAGCATTATGTGGTTTTCTCCCGATTTGAGTTTCCACGTAAAACGTTGGTGTACTTTGTATGTGTATGTGTATGTTTTTTCATTTGTTCATTACTTATTTACTCTGCAGTTATTGGATGATAATGCTTCATTGATATAACACTTGGATTATATGGTTAAAAAGGATTAAATTGCTCTATTACTGATTCACCCTTCTCAGTAATCTAACAATTGGTATCATAGTAGGTTCCTTCAAAAATCAGTTTAACCACTGAAAGATACATCATGGAGAGTACCGACTTATATAAAAATGGATTACCACAATTTGATGGACAGAAATATGCTTTTTGGAGCATAAGGATGAGGACATATATACAGGCACAGGGATTTCAAGTTTGGCAATCAATTGTAGATGGATACACAACACTAGCAGTTCCACCAACAAATGACAAAGAAGTAAAACTCAGTGAGAACAATTCCAAAGCCACAAATGCACTTTTGAATGGTCTCAGTGATATGGTATTCACCAAATTTGCACACTGTAAATCTGCTAAAGAGATTTGGGACAAGCTTCAAAATATTTATGAAGGAGATACAAAAGTCAAAGAAGCAAAGCTTTAGACTTACAAAGGTCAGTTCAAGCAACTAAAAATGAAGGAATATGCAGATATCATAGCCTACTTCTTACGAGTAGATGAAATAGTGAATGCAATCATAGGATTGGGAGAAGAAATTGAAGAATCTATAATTGTTCAAAAGATACTAAGATCTCTTCCTATGAGATTCAACCCTAAGATATTAGCACTAGAAGAAAGATTGGATCTTGACTCAATAAGTATGGATGAACTACATGGAATCTTCACATCATATGA
This sequence comes from Picea mariana, assembly GCA_032191745.1. Lineage (NCBI taxonomy): Eukaryota > Viridiplantae > Streptophyta > Pinopsida > Pinales > Pinaceae > Picea > Picea mariana. The sequence goes on from JASDQU010100351.1 coordinate 192,247, forward strand.
AATGAGAATTGAGAAGGAAAATCCATATGTAAAAGAAGCAGCCTTCATGGCATCCAAAATATCAAAGCAAAAGAAAAAGGAACAAGAAGAATATAGCAACAACAATGACGCCTCCAAAGATAATGAAGAAGTGGTCAACTTCGTCAAAAGACTGAACAAGGGAACCAACAGTAGTTATAGAGGTAAGCTCCCTTTAATTTGTTTTAATTGTGATGGTATTGATCATTTTTATAACAAATGTCCTCATAAGAAAAAGAGAAATGATGAAAGTTACTCAAAAGTAAAACACACATATAAAGGTAAAAGAACTACAAAGAAAGTTTTCAAGAAAATATTATACACCAAAGAAGACATCTCATCATTAGATGAAGATGAATTCAGTGACAATGAGACAGGAAGAGTTCTATTCATGGCAGTAAAAGACTCTGACAAAGAAAACTCTGAAGAATAATATGAAGAAGCCGAAGAAGAATGTGAAGAAGTCGAAGAAGAAATTGAAGAGGCAGAAGTTGACTATCGAGAAGAATTAATGTGTTCCATAGAAGTTATCAGAAGAGAAAAGAAGAAAAACAAGAAATTGCAAGCAGAACTAGACAAGAAAAAGGACACTCGAGAACTAGAACAAATGATCACAAAATTGAAGGTGCAAATAGAAGAAGATAAAAGAATTGAAGAAGAACTCAAAGAAAAACTAGAAGAAAAGAACAAGATCATTGGAAACTTGGAAGCAGCGGTTGTCACACTAAGAAAGGATATTCAAAAGAAAAATATGTAGAATAGCCCAAAAGTTTTGAATGACATTATCAGCAGTCAAAAATCTCATCTTGACAAGTCCGGACTTGGATACAATTACACAAAAAAGGGATCAAGCTCTAAAAAACAGAGCAAGAAACAAATCCAAAGAGATATGCAGAAAAAATCAAAGAGGATAGGAAGATATACAAGGAAGATTACAGGGACACTCTTCCAACAAGAAGATTCAGATTTCAGAATCAACAATAGACAGATAGACTTCAAGAAAAAGAAGGATTCATAAGAGCACCTCCTTTCAGAAGATCTTCAACTCCCAGGTATCAAACTATATTTTTTGGTTTATGTTATGCATGTAATAATTTTGGACATAAAGTTGTAAATTAAAGAGCTAACAACAGGAACAGTAACAACTTTGAGAGTTATACACAAAGGGATTATTCAAGGAGACCTAGTGACACACAAAGAAGAAGTTACAATAGATTTGAATCTTTGAGCACTGAAGTGGAATGTTACAAATGTAACAATTTCGGACACATGGCCAAGGATTGCAGAATGACAGTCCCTCCTAAATAACCTCAACAGAATAACAACAGTCACAGACAAGAACCTCAAAAAACAACGAATAAGAAAGCAAGATCAGTATAACAATGAAGAATGCACAGTCGCTCTACAAGCTAAGAAGAAGAAACATGGTTGGTATGTTGAAAGTGGATGTTCAAAACACATGACAGGTGATAAAGACAAATTTCTTACATTACGAAAATAAAAAAAATGGATCAGTCTCATTCGGAAATGATAATTCATCCAAAATCATTGGAGAAGGCACAGTCTGAATTGGGAACAAGAATGAAAAGGCACAAAATGTTCTACTAGTAGAATATATGAAACATAATCTTCTAAGTGTGAGTCAAATGTGTGACCAAGGTCATAAACTTACTTTCGATTCAGAAAAGTGTGAGATAAGAAAATAAGGTTCAGGGAAATTGGTCGGTACAGCTGCAAGAACTTCAAACAACATATATGTGTTAAGTGAAATTGGAAATGAAAAGTGTTATCTAGGAAAGGAATATGAAAGTTGGCTATGGTATAGAATAATGGGTCACATTCATTTTTATAACCTTGTCAAAGTTAGCAAAAGAGAAGCAGTCAGAGAAATGCCCCAAATCACGAAACCAACCAACACTTTATGCAAGCATTGTCAACAAGGAAAGAAAACAAAAACCAGGTTCAAATCAAAGGAATATTCAACAACAAGACCACTGGAAATTGTGCACATTGATCTAGTTGGACTAACTAGAACAAAGGGATTAAAAGGTGAAAAATACTTTATGTTATTAGTTGATGATTATACAAGAATGACTACAGTTTTCTTTCTCAAGAACAAGTCAAAAGCTTTTGAAAACTTCAAGATCTGCAAGGAAATGGTTGAAAATGAGATGGATTCAAGAATCAAATGTTTGAGATCTGATAATGGAGGATAGTTCACTTCAAAGGAATTTATGGACTACTATAGCAGTCATGGGATAAAAAGGAAATTATCTGTTGCTAGGACAGCTCAACAGAATGGAGTTGTTGAAAGAAAGAACAAGACAGTACAAGAAATGGCTCGAACAATGCTAATGGGTTCCAAATTGACAGATATATTTTGGACACAGGCAGTGCATACAACAGTTCACATTCAAAATAGAGTAATGCTCAGAAACACCACTGATAAAACTCCCTACGAGCTATGGAAAGAAAGACTAGCAAATGTGAATCACTTCAGAGTTTTTGGAAGCAAATGCTACATCAAAAGAGAAGATGGCAGAATGGGAAAGTTTGACTCTCGTGTGGACAAAGGAATATTTTTTGATTACTCAAGTACAAGGAAATCATACAAGTGTTACAATCTAAGATTGAACAAAGTTGTGGAAAGCATCAACGTAACAATTGATGAAATAGGCAGACCAGAATCAAAGGAAGAACAAAACAAAGCAATTGAACAACTTTTTAAAGAAGAAGATGAAAAAGAAGTAGAAGAGGAAGATGAGGATGAAGAGAATCAGACAGAAGCAGAAGAGCAAGTTCAGAAAGTATCTCCAAAGACACCTAGAAAATGAGTACAAAAGAATCATCCTTTAGATCAGATTATTGGAAACAAAGATGCAGGAGTTGAGACTAGAAGAAAAATCCGTTCACCAAAACAAACACACCTAGAACTCTTATCTACAATTGAACCAAACTGATTTGAAGAAGCCAGCAAGGATGAATTTTGGAATAAGGCCATGGATGAAGAATTGGATCAAATAGAGAAAAATGACACTTGGGAATTGGTTCCAAGACCAAAGAATAAGAATCTGATCGGCACAAAATGGGTTTTTAGGAATAAATTGAATGAATATGGACAGGTTACAAGGAACAAATCTAGATTGGTATGTAAAGGATATGCACAGATTGAAGGAATCGACTTTGAAGAGACATTTTCCCCAGTTGCCAGAATGGAAGCAATCTATTTACTTTTAGCTTATGCATGCTCCAAAAATGTTAAAGTATATCATATGGATGTAAAATCAGCTTTTCTGAATGGGGAACTTGAATAAGAAGTCTACATTGAACAACCAGAAGGATTTCAGTTGTCAGAGAACATAGACTATGTATGTAAAATAAAGAAGGCCTTGTATGGTCTAAAACAGGATCCTAGAGCATGGTACTCCAAACTGGATAAGTATCTGCAATAGGTAGGGTTCAGAAAAGGAAGTGCAGACAACAATCTCTACATCAAGGTAAATCAAGGTAATAATTTATTAATTGAAGTTTATGTTGATGATATTATTTTTGGTTGTGATGATGACATGTTAAGCCAAAAATTTGCAAAATACATGCAGAATGAATTTGAAATGTTGTTACTTGGAGAACTATCCTTCTTTCTGGGACTTCAGATACATCAAAGAAACCAAGGAATTTTTATTTCTCAAACCAAGTATATCAAAGAAATGCTAAAGAGGTTCGGAATGGAAGATTGCAAACCAGTTATCACTCCCATGCAACCAATTGTAAGTTGAGAAAAGATGATGATTCAAAGCCTGCAGATTAGAGGTAATACAGGTCAATGATTAGAAGCCTACTATATGTGACAGCATACAGACCAAATGTAATGCAAGCAGTTGGATAGGTGGCACGATTTCAAGCAGCACCAAAGGAATCACATGTATTAGCAGTAAAGAGAATTTCCATATATCTCAAAGGAACAGAAGAGTTTGGATTATGGTATCCAAAAGGAAAATATCTATCACTTATTGCCTACACAAATGCAAATTGGGCAGGTTGTATTGATGACCGATGAAGCACCAGTGGAGCAGTGTTCTACTTAGGTTAGTGTTTGGTATCATGGATAAGCAAGAAACAGTCATTAGTATCTCTATCTACAACCAAGGTAGAGTATATTGCAGCAGCAACATGTTGTACACAAGTTATTTGGATGAAACAAACTTTGACAAATATACAGTTTGAGTATGATGAGCCCATTCCAATATATTGTCATAATACAAGTGCCATCAGTATCTCAAAAAACCTGGTGATGCACTCCAAGACGAAGCACATTCCAATCAAGTATCACTTTCTACGAGAATGGGTTGTAGAAAATAACATCAGAGTTGAGTATGTGGGCACAAAAGAACAAGTGGCAGACATATTTACAAATCCACTTCCACGGGAAGCCTTTGAATATCTTCGCCAAAGACTTGGATTTCTTTCTACTCCAAAATGAATTATTTTTTAATTCTTTTTGAATGCTTATCTTATATGTCTTAGATGTACATGAGGAAGCACCATAAGAGGAAAGTTTAGTCAGGGGAGCAACCTCGGATGGAAAGATACCTTTTCCATTGATGATAAAGGGGGGGAGATTTATTAGATGCAGAGGATGGAGGCATGGTTCCAGAGGGAGCAGACTTATCAGATGCAGAGGACAGAGGAAAATTTATTAAATACAGAGGATAGAGGCATGGTTCCAGTGGGAGCATGAGTGATATGATTTCAGTATTGCATCAGAGTGTTTCCATCAATGTCAAAGGGGGAGATTGTTGATTAAGGTTGGTTGCCATTGATGTCAACTCTTGAAGAAAGCCCTACAGCACAAAGGTTTGGGTAATGGAACCAATATTGTTTGATGTAAATATGACTCATTATTCTCTTTTCATGGTTGATAAGAATTAAAGATGGATGAACTCCAAAGTGGTCCCCTTATGGTGAAATCCCTCACGGGAAGACGCTTTGTGGAGTAATAGAAACCATGATTAATTGTGGAATATTGAGATACTATATGGATAGTGCTTTTCATTCCATTTTTGGTGGTATGTGTAATGTCACATAACTCCTCACAGTTAGAGAGTTATGGCCTTGAGAAGTTGGAGACCCTGTAATGCCCATCAATATATATATATCTAACATTGTTATATTCACGAGCATTTATTTCTTAACAGCATAATACAATATCTAATCAACATAATATCAATCTGCTTACCAGCAACTTAAACAGTTTAGATTCATCAAATAAATCCATAGCAGAATAAATAATTACATAACTCAACAAGGTACCTGATTTTGATGCTATTTTCGTTGCCAGCTGCCTTCCTTCTGCTACCCGCCTTCCTTCTGCTGCCTGCTACACAGTCCAATCCTGCAAACACAGAAAATAATTGCCCAAAACCTCCTGTCCACCCTGCCAACTAGGAAAAACAACCTAGCTCCAGGATATCTACGGATATCCTGGCCCTCCGAGCCCAAAACCTCTAGCAACCCCGGTCCAATGTGTAAATCCCAACACAAATCTCTCCCTGGTCCAAGACTCAGAGTTCTCCCCCCCCAAAACCTCCTCTCGTCCACTCTCCATGAGAATCCCCCCAAAATGCCTCCCCTTCTTCCCCTTATGCCTCCATCTCCTTCTCGAACCTCCCCCTCCACCCACCTTATCCCTCCATTTATTTCCATTAAATTGGCTTATCCCTTTACTTTAATGCTTATTTTACTTATGGGTTACGTTATCCCTTATGGGGTACGTAACCCATTTAACCTCATATTTTATTTTCCCCTTTTGGTTTATTACCTAG
>JASDQU010100351.1:198186-222401 GCA_032191745.1 Picea mariana
CACCTTCATTAACCCTTAATCAAGGAGTTAAATCATATTTCAGCTTAAGTATAATCCAAAATAATTAATTAATAACTTGTAATCAATTAAGGTTATATAATTATTAATCATAATTTAGCTAGTGTTTAGGATTAGTTATGAAATTATTCACAGTAATAAGAAAAGGGTCATTACAGACCCCAAGTTTGGGTAATGGACCCAAGTTTGTTTGATGGATAATGGTATGAGTTATGATATATTTTTAGATAATAACATTCTATATGGATATCACATGTCATTCCATTTATGATGGTATGTGGACCGTCACATAACTCCTCTTGGTTTGAGAGTTATGGCCTTACAAAGTTGGAGGACCCTCATATGTCATCTAGAAGCCCCAAAAGGTCAAAGTAGTCAAAGTAGTTTAAGAGATTTTAAAAGGTAAATAATAAAGTGAAGTAATGAGTGTATTATAATTCAAAGTGAATACAAAATAAATTATTTCAATAATAAATTTAAAGTAGAAATTAGAAGTGGGTTAACCCTAAAGGAAAGTGGGGCCAAGTGACCTAGAAGATGTTTTTAAGGAAACTACTTGGAGAGTATAAATAAGAGGAAAGGCTCTCTCATTTTAATTACACTTGAGTATATTGAATATATATAGGTGTATGAGGCAACCTAGGATATGTAAGTTGAAATTCTGAGGGAAGGTGAAGAAACAAAGGCCGAAATACAAAGAAAGATAAATTCTTTTGATGGTGCTTTCTAAGGTATGTTATTTACAGGTCATCTCACCATTTTCGCTATAAATTGTTTTATATAATTATTCAAACCGTGAAATTTATATTCCATTGACAAAACATATCCAAGTATCTATGGTAAAAAATTTAGCTTGTGGGTCATTGTATTTTTGGATTTACACTCCGTGGAAAATAGGGTTTGTGGCTAGTCCTGAAACTAGTCAAAAACAGGTGTTTCAGGTAAAAATGTCATAACTTCTTCATAACATATCCAAATTAAGTGAAAAAAAATGTGTTGGTCAGGGTATAAACTATAGTATTCTATGTAACATTTTAATATCAATTCAAAAAATATTTCATGTGGGGCATGCTCTACAAGGTCTCTCTCTAGAATAAGTCAGAATTCAGCAAGGTATGTCATTTTTGCTATAAATCCTTTTCAGAGAGGTTCCAAGTAGTGAAACCTGGAGGAATTGCATAAAAAACATTGAAGAACATTGTATATCAGTTTCAGATATTTATACATTACAGGTACAAAGTTATGATTACTTCAATTTAGGGTTGTTGACAAATCCAAAACTAGGCATGTGAGACTAAAGAAAAGTTTGATGAAAATGTTAGTCTCTTGTTGTTGAATTTAAGGAAGGTTTGAAGGAATGTGATCATATACACCAGGTCTATTATAGAGCTACAAATCAGATTTGGATGATGAAATTGATGAGGGATTTTGGTTGAGGTACATGTTGAGTACATAGTTGATACAAGTAGTTGATGAGTTGGCACATACATGAGGTGTATAGTTGATGATGTTGGTACATATTAATGAGTCATAGTTGATGATTAGTTGACACATGATTGGTACATACTTGATGCATGGTTGGATGCACTTGTTTATGGTACAGGTTGATTACAAGTTATTTGGTACAGGTTGATTACAAGTTATTTGGTACAGGTTGATGCATGGTTGATGTACTTGTTTATGGTACATGTTGATTATAGGTTGAGGTACAGGTTGATGCATGGTTGATGCATGGTTCAGATTTATTGGTGCAAGTTTATAGTGGTATATATCACAGTGATAGGCTGACATTGGTTCCATCATTATACTTCTACTTTAGGGTGGCAGGACAGGGCAAGGATAGATGGTTGTAGCCACCTTCTGAATGTAGCCAGAGAACATAGGGGGTTGTAGCCTCCTTCTGGTTGTAGACAAGGAATTGGGGAGTTGGAGCTTACCTCGGGTTGTAGCATGAGAAAGTAGGGGGTTGGATCCTCCTTCCAGTTGTAGCTAGAAAACAAAGGAAGTTGGTGCTTCTAATGAAAGTAATTCTTCAAGACATATAAGAAATTGCATTCTATGGTTTTCTCCCGATTTGGGTTTCCCCGTAAAACACTGGTGTACTGTGTATGTGTATGTGTATGTTTGTTCATTTGTTCATTAATTATTTACTTTACAGTTATTGGATGATAATGCTTCATTGATATAACACTTGGATTATATGGTTAAAAAGGATTAAATTTCTCTATTACTGATTCACCCCCCTCTCAGTAATACAACAATTGGTATCAGAGCAGGTTCCTTCATAAATCAGTTTATCCATTGAAAGGTAGATCATGAAGAGTACCAACTCATATAAAAATCGATTACCACAGTTTGATGGACAGAAGTATGTTTTTGGGAGCATAAGGATGAGGACATATATACATGCACAGGGATTTCAAGTTTGGCAATCAATTGTAGATGGATACACAGCACTAGCAATTCAACCAACAAATTACAAAGAAGTAAAACTCAGTGAGAACAATTCCAAAGCCACAAATGCACTTTTGAATGGTCTCAGTGATACGGTATTCACCAAAGTTGCACACTGTAAATCTACTAAAGATATTTGGGACAAGCTTCAAAATATTTATGAACGAGATACAAAAGTCAAAGAAGTAAGCTTTAGACTTAGAGAAGTCAATTCGAACAACTAAAAATGAAGGAAGATAGAGATATCGCAACCTACTTCTTACGATTCGATGAAATAGTGAATGCAATCATAGGATTGGGAGAAGAAATTGAAGAATCTGTAATTGTTCAAAAGATACTAAGATCTCTTCCTATGAGATTCAACCCTAAGATATCAGCACTAGAAGAAAGATTGGATCTGGACTCAATAAGTATGGATGAACTGCATGGAATCTTCACAGCATATGAAATAAGAATTGAGCAGGAAAATCCAGATGTAAAAGAAGTAGCCTTCATGGCATCTAAAAGATCAAAGAAAAAGAAAAAGGAACAAGAATAATATATCAACAACAGTGATTCCTCGGAAGATGTTGAAGAAGTGGTCAACTTCGTCAAAAGACTGAACAAAGGAACCAACGGTAGGTATAGAGGTAAGATCCCTTTAATTTTTTTTAATTGTGATGGTATTGATCATTTTTCTAACAAATGTCCTCATAAGAAAAAGAGATATGATGAAGGTTACTCAAAAGGAAAACACACATATAAAGGAAAAAGAACTACAAAGAAAGTTTTCAATAAAAGCTTATACACCAAAGAAGACATCTCATCATCAAATGAAGATGAAGTCAGTGACAGTGAGATAGGAAGATTTCAATTCATGGTAGTAAAAGACTCTGACAAAGAAGACTCTGAAGAAGAATATGAAGAAGCCAAAGAAGAATGTGAAGAATTCAAAGAAGAAATTGAAGAGGTAGAACATGACTATTGAAAAGAATTAATGTGTTCCATAGAAGTTATCAGAAGAGAAAAGAAAAAAAACAATAAATTGCAAGTAGAACTAGACAAGAAAAAGGACACTCGAGAACTAGAACAAATGATCACAAAATTGAAAATTCAAATAGAAGAAGATAAAAGAATTGAAGAATCACTCAAAGAAAAACTAGAAGAAAAGGACAAGATCATTGGAAACTTGGAAGCAGAGGTTGTCACACTAAGAAAGGATATTCAAAAGAAAAATATGTAGAATAGCTCAAAAGTTCTGAATGACATTATCAGTAGTCAAAAATCTCATCTTGACAAGTTTGGACTTGGATACAACTAGACAGAAAAGGGATCAAACTCTAAAACAACAAAGAAAGAAACAAATCCAAAGAGATATGCAGAAATAATCAAAGAGGATAGGAATATATACAAGGAATATTACAGGGACACTCCTCTACCAAGAAGATTCAGATTTCAGAATCAACAATAGACAGATAGGCCTCAAGAAAAAGAAGGATTCATAAGAGCACCTCATTTCAGAAGATATTCAACTCCCAGGTATCAAACTATATTTTTTGGTTTATGTTATGCATGTAATAATTTTGAACATAAAGTTGTGAATTGCAGAGCTAACAACAGGAACAGTAACAACTTTTAGAGTTATACACAAAGGGATTATTCAAGGAGACCTAGTGACACACAAAGAAGAAGTTACAATAGGTTTGAATCTTTGAGCACTGAAGTGGAATGTTACAAATGTAACAATTTTGGACACATGGCCAAGGATTGCAGAATGATAGTCCCTCTTAAAGAACCTCAACAGAATAACAACATTCATAGACAAGAGTCTCAGGAAACAACATGGATAAGAAAGCAAGATCAGTATAACAATGAAGAATGCGCAATCGCTCTAAAATCTAAGAATAAGAAACACGGTTGGTATGTTGAAAGTGGATGTTCAAAACACATGACAGGTGATAAAGACAAATTTCTTACATTACGAAAAGAAAAAAATGGATCAGTCTCCTTCGAAAATGATAATTCATCCAAAATCATTGGAGAAGGCACAGTCTGAATTGGGAACAAGAATGAAAAGGCACAAAATGTTCTACTGGTAGATGATATGAAACATAATCTTCTATGTGTGAGTCAAATGTCTGACCAAGATCATAAACTTACTTTCAATTTAGAAAAGTGTGAGATAAGAAAAGAAGGTTCAGGGAAATTGGTCAATACAGCTGCAAGAACTTCAAACAACATATATGTGTTAAGTGAAATTGGAAATGAAAAGTGTTGTCTAGGAAAGGAAGATGAAAGTTGGCTATGGCATAGAATAATGGGTCACATGCACTTTTATAACCTTGTCAAAGTCAACAAAAGAGAAGCAGTCAGAGAAATGCCCCAGATCACGAAATCAACCAACACTTTATGCAAGCATTGTCAACAAGGAAAGAAAACAAAGACCAGGTTCAAATCAAAGGAATATTCAACAACAAGACCACTGGAAATTGTGCACACTAATCTAGTTGGACCAACTAGAACAAAGGGATTAAAAGGTGAAAAGTACTTTATGTTATTAGTTGATGATTATACAAGAATGACTACAGTTTGCTTTCTCAAGAACAAGTCAGAAGCTTTTGAAAACTTCAAGATCTGCAAGGAAATGGTTGAAAATGAGATGGATTCAAGAATCAAATGTTTGAGATATGATAATGGAGGAGATTTCACTTCAAAGGAATTTATGGACTACTGTAGTAGTCATGGGATAAAAAGGCAATTCTATGTTGCTAGGACACCTCAACAGAATGGAGTTGTTGAAAGAAAGAACAGGACAGTACAAGAAATGGCTCGAACAATGCTAATGGATTACAAATTGACAGATATATTTTGGACACAGGCAGTGCATACAATAGTTCACATTCAAAACAATGTAATGCTCAAAAACACCACTAATAAAACTCCCTACGAGCTATGGAAAGAAAGATCGACAAATGTGAAGCACTTTAGAGTTTTTGGAAGCAAATGCTACATCAAAAGAGAATATGGCATAATGGGAAAGTTTGAATCTCATGTGGACAAAGGAATACTTTTTGATTACTCAAGTACAAGGGAATCATACAAGTGTTACAATTTAAGATTGAACAAAGTTGTGGAAAGCATCAACGTAACAATTGATGAAACAGGAAAACCAGAATCAAAGGAAGAAGAAAAAAAATCAATGGAACAATTTTTTGATGAAGAAGATGAAAAAGAAGTAGAAGAGGAAGATGAATATGAAGAGAATCAGACATAAGCAAAAGAGCAAGTTCAGAAAGTATCTCCAAAGACACCTAGAAAACGAGTATAGAAGAATCATCTTCAGATCAAATTATTGGAAACAAAGATGCAGGAGTTGAGACTAGAAGAAAAATCCATTCACCAAAACAAACACACCTAGTAATCTTATCTACAATTGAACCAAACTGTTTTGAAGAAGCCAACAAGGATGAATTTTGGAATAAGTCCATGGATGAAGAATTGGATCAAATAGAGAAAAATGACACTTGGGAATTGGTTCCAAGACCAAAGAATAAGAATGCGATCAACACAAAATGGGTTTTTAGGAATAAATTGAATGAAGATGGATAGGTTACAAGGAACAAAGCTAGATTGGTATGTAAAGGATATGCACAGATTGAAGGAATCGACTTTGAAGAGACATTTTCCCCAGTTGCCATAATGGAAGCAATTCGTTTACTTTTAGCTTATGCATGATACAAAAATGTCAAAGTATATCAAATGGACATAAAATCATCTTTTCTGAATGGGGAACTTGAAGAAGAAGTCTACATTGAACAACCAGAAGGATTTCAGTTATCAGAGAACATAGACTATGTATGTAAATTAAAGAAGGCCTTGTATGGTCTAAAACAGACTCCTAGAGCATGGTACTCTAGACCCAATAAGTATCTACAGCAGGTAGGGTTCAGAAAAGGAAGTGCATACAACAACCTCTACATCAAGGTAAGTCAAGGTAATATTTTATTAATTGAATTTTATGTTGATGATATTATTTTTGGTAGTGATGATGACATGTTAAACCAGAAATTTGCAAAAGACATGCATAATGAATTTGAAATGTTGTTACTTGGAGAACTATCCTTCTTTCTGGGACTTCAAATATGTTAAAGCAACCAAGGAATTTTTATTTCTCAAACCAAGTATATCATAGAAATGCTAAAGAGGTTCGCAATTGAAGATTGCAAACTAGTTATCACTCCCATGAAACCAGTTGTAAGTTGAGCAAAGATGATGATTCAAACTCTATAGATCAGAGGCAATACAGGTTAATGATTGGAAGCATACTATATGTGACATCATACAGACCAGATGTAATGTAAGTAGTTGGAAAGGTGGCACGATTTCAAGCAGCACCAAAAGAATCACATGTATTTGCAGTAAAGAGGATTTTCATATATCTCAAAGGAACATAAGAGTTTGGATTATGGTATCTAAAAGGAAAATATCTATCACTTATTGCCTACATAGATGCAAATTGGGCAGGTTTTATTGATGACTGACGAAGCACCAGTGGTGAAGCGTTCTACTTAGGTGAGTGTTTGGTATCATGACTAAGCAAGAAACAATCATCGGTATCTCTATCTACAGCCGAGGCAGAGTATATTGCAGCAACAACATGTTCTACACAGATTCTTTGGATGAAACAAACTTTGACAGATATACAGTTTGAGTATGATGAGCCCATTCCAATATATTGTGATAATACAAGTGCCATCAGTATCTCAAAAAACCCAGTGATGCACTCCAAGACCACTCACATTCCAATCAAGTATCACTTTCTACGAGAACAGGTTGCAAAAAAGAACATCAAAGTTGAGTATGTGGGCACAAAAGAACAAGTGGCAGACATCTTTACAAAACCACTTCCACGGGAAGCCTTTGAATATCTTTTCCAAAGACTTGGAGTTCTTTCTATGCCAAAATGAATTATTTTTGAATTATTTTTGAATGCTTATCTTATATGTCTTAGATGCACATGAGGAAGCACCATAAAAGGACAGTTCAGTTAGGGGGAGAAACCCAAGATGGAAAGATACCTTTGCCATTGATGAAAAAGGGGGAGATATTTATCATATGCAAAGGACGGAGGCATGGTTCCAGGGGGAGCAGAATTATCAGATGCAGAGGACAGAGGTAAATTTATTAGATACAGAGGATAGAGGCATGGTTCCAGGAGGAGCATGAGTGATATGATTTCATTATTGCATCAGAGTGTTTCCATCGATGCCAAAGGGGGAGATTGTTGATTAAGGTTGGTTGTCATTGATGTCAACCCTTGAAGAAAGCCCCACAACACAAAGGTTTGGGTAATGGAACCAAATTTTTTTGATGTAAAGATGACTCATTATTGTCTTGTCATGGTTGATAAGAAGTAAATATGGATGAACTCCAAAGTGGTCCCCTTATGGTGAAATCCCTCACGGGAAGACGCTTTGTGGATTAAGAGAACCCATGCTTAATTGTGGAATAGTGAGATACTAGATGGATAGTGTTTCTCATTCCATTTTCGGTGGTATGTGGAACGTCACATAACTCCTCACGGTTAGAGATTTATGGCCATGAGAAGTTGGAGACCCCGGGTTTGGGTAATGGACCCAAGTTTGTTTGATGGATAATGGTATGATTTATGATATATTTTTAGATAATAACATTCTATATGGATAGTACATGTCATTCTATTTTTGGTGGTATGTGGAACGTCACATAAATCCTCACGATTTGAGAGTTATGGCCTTACAAAGTTGGAGGACCCTCATATGTCACTAGAAGCCCCAAGAGGTCGAAGTAGTCAAAGTGGTTTAAGAGATTTTAAAAGGTAAATAATAAAGTGAAGTAATGAGTGTATTATAATTCAAAGTGAATACAAAATAAATTATTTCAATAATAAATTTAATGTAGAAATTAGAAGTGGGTTAACCCTAAAATAAGGAAAGTGGGACCAAGTGACCTAGAAGATGTTTTTAAGGAAGCTACTTGGAGAGTATAAATAAGAGGCAAGGCTCTCTCATTTTAATTACACTTGAGTATATTGAATATCTATAGGTTTCTGAGGTAACCAGGGATATATAAGCTGAAATTTTGAGGGAATGTGAAGAAAAGAAGGTCGAAATGCAAGGGAGGATAAATTCTTTTGATGGTGCTTTCTAAGGTATGTTATTTACAGGTCATCTCACCATTTTCGCTATAAAAATTTTTCTATAATTATTCAGATCGTGAAATTTCTATTCCATTGATAAAACATATCCAAGTATATGTGGTAAAAAATTCATCTTGTGGGTCATTGTATTTTTGGAGTTACACTCCGTGGAAAATAGGGTTTGTGGCTAGTCCCGAAACTAGTCAAAAACAGGTGTTTCAAGTAAAAATGTCATAAATTCTTCATAACAGATCTGAATTCAATGAAACCAAATGTGTTGGTTAGGGTACAGTCTGTAGTATTTTTTGTAACATTTTAATATCAATTCAACAAATATTTCATGTGGGGCACGCTCTACAAGGTCTCTCTCTAGAATAAGGCAGAATTCAACAAGGTATGCCATTTTTGCTATAACTCATTTTCTGAGAGGTTCCAAGTAGTGAAACCTGGAGGAATTTCATAAAAACATTGAAGAAAATTTTATATCAGTTTCATATATTTATACATTACAGGTACAAAGTTATGATTACTTCAAGTTAGGGTTGTTGACTAATCCAAAACTAGGCATGTGAGACTACAGAAAAGTTTGATGAAAATGCTAGTCTCTTGTTGTTGAAGTTAAGGAAGGTTTGTTGGAATGTGATCATATAAACCATGTCTATTACAGAGTTACAAATCATATTTGGATGATGATATTGATGAGGGATTTTGGTTGAGGTACATGTTGAGTACATGGTTGATACAAGTAGTTGATGAGTTGGCACATACATGAGGTGTATAGTTGATGATGTTGGTACATATTGATGAGTAATAGTTGATGATTAGTTGACACATGATTGGTACATACTTGATACATGGTTGGATGCACTTTTTTATGATACAGGTTGATTACAGGTTATTTGGTATAGGTTGATGCATGGTTGATGCACTTGTTTATGGTACATGTTGATTACAGGTTGAGGTACAGGTTGATGCATGGTTGATGCATGGTTCAGATTTATTGGTACAGGTTTATAGTGGTATATCTCACAGTTATAGGCTGAAAGTGGTTCCATCATTCTACTTCTACTTCAGGGTGGTAGGACGAGGCAAGGACAGATGGTTGTAGCTATAGAACATAGGGGGTTGTAGCCTCCTTCTGGTTGTAGATAGAGAATTGGGGAGTTGGAGCTTCCCTCAGGTTGTAGCATGAGAAACTAGGGTTTTGGAGCCTCCTTCCAGTTGCAGCTGGAAAATAAAGGAAGTTGATGCTTCCAATGAATGTAATTCTTCAAGACCTATAAGAAAAAGAATTGTGTGGTTTTTTCCCGATTTGGGTTTCCACATAAAACATTGGTGTATTGTGTATGTGTATGTTTGTTCATTTGTTCATTGATTATTTACTCTGCAGTTATTGGATGATAATTCTTCATCGATATAACACTTGGATTATATGGTTAAAAAGGATTAAATTTCTCTATTATTGATTCTCCCTCCTTCTCAGTAATTGAACATATATAATAGTCAATCATGACTTCCTTTTTTCGGTGCCTCCCTATAATATTGGGAATTCCCTCCCTTATATATATATATATATATATATATACANAGTTATTGGATGATAATTCTTCATCGATATAACACTTGGATTATATGGTTAAAAAGGATTAAATTGCTCTATTATTGATTCGCCCTCCTTCTCAGTAATTGAACATATATAATAGTCAATCATGACTTCCTTTTTTCGGTGCCTCCCTATAATATTGGGAATTCCCTCCCTTATATATATATATATATATATATATACAATATAGATGTCCCGACTCCATTAGAGCTTGTACGATATAATTTCCAAACCCAGTGAACAAGATATGGGGCTAATCTTCACCTTCTCCTTGGGGGGGGGGGGTATTGATTGAGACCTTGGTGCTTTGATCCCATAGAGGATAATGCCCTCTTCTTAAGCTTAAACTTTTTCCAACCTTTGGACGTACTCTAGTATCTACCTACCCATAAGAACCTTATCACATATTATTATTATATATTATAGGGCCTAAGTTATTGGTGTTGCAAATAGGGGCCTTTTTACGAATGAGTCTTCCTTTGCCAGCTCCCTGAATGAGAGTTGCAGGCCGCATCCAAGCAAGTATCCCTTTATAAGTGGTCGGCTCATCATAGCAGCCTACATCTTCGTGGTTGCTTCCAGAAAGACATGTACAAACATAATTAGATACTTATTCCTTTACCGAAGAGTAAAGAAAGAAATCCTTTGACTTACCAAACCATAACCAAGTCACTCACTTGCCCAAGCTAAGGCCCAAATCACTTAACTCAAGCAATCTAAGGCCCAAGTAACTCTACCCGGGTCCCTCAACGTTCTAAAATCCCTTGATTTTCCATTCTTCTTTCTAGAGAACCAATGGTAAAATAGAAAAAGAATCTATTAGGGGTATGAAAAAACATTTAGAAAGGGTATCTTTATTGATTTCTTATTTTCTTCATGTGCCTATTCAATTTCCGAAAGGGTCTTTACTGTGTCTTTATTGCATATTTTCTTCCCTCAAGGCCATCGTATATTGATCATGGATAAATTGTTTGTCTCCTTCAATATTCCTTTTATAGTCATTGTTGTCCAGAGAATAGAGGGTGCATTCTTTAACCTTAATAGGGCATCTTACTTCCTTCATGGGAGAGGAAATCCACCCTTCCTTATATATAAAGGAATAGAATGATTTCCTTGCGTAATGTTAGTGAGTGGCCCTGAGATCTAAGTCATATTGTGATTGTCCGACACTATTGATTGATTGCTTTATTGAGTGGTAATTGCCTTTCATTTCAAGTAGTAGGTCATCGCGTTGGCTGGGAGAGAGGGCGTCAGCGAGTAGGCCCTCTATGCATCTAACTAGTGTCTTTAGCAGAGTATTCCCTCCCTACTATCAGGGGGCACTTATCTCATTCATTTATATGTGTCGAGAGTAGCCTTAGATATGGACAAGTTCCTCTATGAGATGTGTGAGAGAGACAGTGATATTCTATTTACTAGATATGTTGATGCACGACTTACTTTATTTTTTTCCAACTCAGGGAAAAAGAAATCAAGAGTCCTAAGTGAGTCGCCCACCCCCCCAGATGCCATTACTGGCATTTGTCGTGGGGCGAGCATATTATTTGGGGGATTAGTCCATGCACCCTCTATCCTTCTCATTCAATTAGCTCTACTCCTGCCTAGTGTTGTAATACCCCTATTTCCCCCAGCTTGTAAATACAACTATAACTTGCCAAAAGACTGTGGTAGACTAAATATGTGTGAATGTTGGATTTGTTGAACCTTTTGTTATAAAAGGTAATGTATGTATTTATGTTATTAATTAAATATGGATAGTATTGTGCAGCTACTGAAAAGGGAGTTTGCCAAGATAGACCATGATTCTATGAGAGAGATGGTGAGAGGAAACATAAATGGTTGAGATGACCCCCACCTCTCTAGTACTTCACTGGATTTAATTACTCCAACCCAGAATAGTCCTCTAACCAAGAAATGAATTACCAATCAAGTTGCTAGTTAGAAAAGTCCTCCTCAAGAGTTAATGAGGACATGGGGCAAAGTACCCATCTGCAAGACTTCCAAACCTGACCATGATTTGGGGATTCAAACCCCACACAATCCTGTTGAGGAAGGTAAGAAAGGAAGTAAACTCGTGGGTAGAGGCATATATGCGAGGAAGCAGGGTGGACAGACCAATATCCAGAAGAGAGAAGAGCACTTGCAACTCTCTTGTTTGAAGCAGAACTGAGAAACAAGTTCATTATGGGTGAAAGAAGTTGTTGGAAACATTTTTATTCCAAGCCAATAAACAGGGTTCACAAGTGACTATGTAAGTACTCGTGCAGACCCCCTTGCTTGGTACAAATAAAATCAGTTTCCAAGCCTCTGTGGGAGGAGGAGAGTAACCTTTGTCCCTAACTATCATGGAGCAAGAACAAAGAATCTCTCTCAAAGCATCATGGTCTTTCTTGGGGGTGGCTAGTGGTAAATCCACTCAGGAGTGGATGTGCCTATAGTTGGGTGGAAACAAGCACCTCTTTCAGCAATTGCTTCATGATTCTAATTTTCTGATAAGTATTTTCGTACTCTGTGTACTGAAATAGAAATTATGATTGATTATATATATTTCTATGACTAATTTATGTATTGAATTATTAAGGTAGAAATGTGTATTGTCTCTCTGTGAACCTATGATTTTGAATGGTCTTTTGTTTGCCTCGGCTTAGCATCTAGAGATTTATGGGATGTAAGTCTGCAAGAGAGTTTGGTTAGGATTAATTGGAATGCTTAAGTCATGTCAACCTCTCGAATATACCATCGCAGGAATACCAAGTTCAAAATTTGTGGAAGGAGGGAGCCTCCTGTTGTTCCAAAGTCTGTACTTAAGGCTTAGAAGTACAATGTCTAGGCATCTGAAAGAGAGTAAAGGGTAGAGAAGGAAGAAACATCAACCTTCGGTAAGGGAAACTAGGGTTGATTTCTGAGTTGGGGTTGTCTAGCTTCCAACTGTTCCTGGATGTTTATATCCCATTCAATCGCTGCCCATGAACATTTGAGTTCAACCTGGGTAGTGGTTGTTTTAAGAATATTATCAAAAAGGTTTAAGGTAATATGTGTTTGGTCTGACAGTCTGGGTTCGATATTAGGTTGTCTTGTTATAGGGACAGTCATGGAGGAACAGAATGATAAGAAAATCTCAAGGGAAATTTAGGTGTTGTTTCAATTTCGGTCGTATAAAAGAGAGTTTACGGTTCCAGGAGTGAAAATAGGGTGAAAACCAAAGGCCCTTTCCCGTAACTAAGTTATACTTTAATAAATATGTATGAGGTGGGAGAAAACATCAAGATGTCTATTATGTAAGGCTCATATCACGGGAGAATCTCACTTATAAACAGAAGAAGAAAAATGTAAAGAAATAACCCGATGAAGCATAAAATATATATAGAATTCTAAAGTGTTGACTAGTCTTATACCTGCTGATAGCTGGTACATAGGAAAAACAATGAACAATATAGAAAACTAGAATTCATTCACTATAGTAGAGGTTGTACTAAATTATAGCGAAGCATTCATCAGATACAAATATGAAATAAAATGAAAAATGAGATACAAGGAAACAAACTCATAACACAGTCGTGAAAGAATTGAGAATCTTCGGATTTGCTTTATATTAACTCTCAAGATAGAAAACCTCTATTACAATCGGCACAAAAAGGTCTAGCCTTTGTTCCTTCTTTCTATTGTATATTTATACAGATTTACATATGATGGAATCTCAATCGTTCCAAGATTTCCAGTTACAACAAGAAGGAGATCAATCGTTTCATTTCCTTATCTCTGTCTTCATTTGGTACCAGAATATTTCCCTCTCGCATGCTCGGTACAAGTAACACATCTTTCCACTAGCCGAGATATCAACCTTGACGGTTCCGCTTGACAATTGGCCTCAAAAGAGTAACAATCTTGGGCTAATTGTGGCAACCTTTCTTCCATCTGTCTGTCTATGATGTCAATAGTGCACAATTGCACACTTGGTTTAATCATACATTTATCTATTTGAACTATGTCTGCCATAGTTACTTGTGAGATCTCGGCCGAATCTCTTTCTTCTTTTTCATTTAAATCAAGTGATATTTTCGCTATATTCATTTGACTCAATGCCTCAGCATTACCTTTGCTATCAATATCTAGCAGATTACCATCTATAGAACCAAAAACCTCTTCTAAGGATTTCGTTGGCTTGCAGCTTACCTTCGGAT
This sequence comes from Picea mariana, assembly GCA_032191745.1. Taxonomy (NCBI): domain Eukaryota; kingdom Viridiplantae; phylum Streptophyta; class Pinopsida; order Pinales; family Pinaceae; genus Picea; species Picea mariana. The sequence continues at coordinate 212,600 of JASDQU010100351.1, forward strand.
ATACTATGCTCCCATTCTTTTAATAAAATATTTCCTCTGGTCTACTCCGAAATGGAAAACCTAGGAGTACTTCTCGTTTCCATGTTGTTTGTGGCTATTACAGCCTCTTGAAAAGAAACTCGAGCTACTCCAGCTTCTCTTTCTCTGACAGATAAATTTTCCAAAACTTCATTAACGAGTAAGCAGTTGTCCCAAATTACCTCTACCTTGGCGAGTAAATTTCGCTGGGTCACAAAAACTTTGCTCCGAATCTTCATCGCCTAGGACTGGAATATCCTAATATTTATAACTTTACTTTCAGAGATTTCCGCTCTAGCCTGTAGTTGTTTGATCAAGTCTTTTTGTTGGCTAGCTTGTATCTGACCATTCTGAACCACTAGCTCTACTTTTTCATGCTTATTTTTGAGCATATCTATCTCACTTTTATCAGCCAACCTTGTTTGTTCTATCCCTACACTCGCCTGGTCCTTGGAAGCCTCCTCTGTTGTGGCTAGTCTAGCTTCTAGGGTTTTGATGAGGCAAGTTTTTCATTTCAGCTGGTTTTTTAAAACCATGACTAAAAATTGATTCATTGTGGAATATGCCCCTAATGTCCTGGCTATTTCTGTCACGAACTGTTCATTCTTCTTGTCTTTCCCATTGGTCAATACTTTGTAATTCTTGGCTATTGATTCCCCTTCCTGGTAGAATTCTCTCTTTACCATAGCCTTTCTCTTCTTATCAAAGAAGAACTCATTTGGAGGGAGCTCTTCCATCCTTATAGGTCTCAATTCTTCATTTAAAATCCACCCTGCGTCAATGTTTCCCTAAGTTGACTGCAAGGGAGTAATGGATGCGATGGGATATCTGATTTGCTTAGCTGGTTGCCCCAGAGTAGTAACCGGAGTCTGCTTTTTTGGTGGGTTGGGAGTATTTATCTCTTTTTTTGGACTCTTAGTTTGCTCTTCCCCGTCCTCGTGTTTTTCTTGGCTGGGTGTCACATCTTTGGATCCTTCAACTTCCTTTTGTTTCGCCTCCAATGTACTCGGATTCTCACCCCACAATATTGTGGGAAGAAAACTGCGTCGATGTTCTTGGAATTTCAGAACATCGTCCCTCTCTTCAGGTGCCAAGGTTTGTATCCGAGCCAAAATCTTGGCATAAGATCTTGCACCTCGGAAAATGTCATCTAAGGGTGAATTTTTGTGTTCGAATCTTTTGAGTCCGCAACTAACCAAATGATTACTTACGACCCTTTGCGGGTCATGCTTCTTGAATTCAATAAGAACCAATTTTAGGTCTTCCAGGGTTGCTGCATCAATTTTAGCATGCCCGAAATCTAACAAAGAATACGAATTTAAATGAACAGGAAAAGGTGGCCATACCTTCTTTGAATATCCCTTAATCTCCTTTCTTATGCCACCGATTATGGTTTTCCTAGCAACCTCACGACAAGCCAGCTTGCCGGGTATAAATAATGGTAATGCATGCGGGGGAACAGAAGCCTCGAAAACTCTGAGATATGAGAATTCTGCTTCTACATACTAGTCGGCTATACTACTCAAATTCATCATTATACTGTCTGAGATCCTGGGTGGCAGGTGGCCGAAAATAGTGACATGCAGTGGTACCATTACCCAGTTAAAGATTTCATACACGGAATCTACCACTTTGTTCTCCCACATTTTTGAATAGTAGACGTGGATGGGCTCAGCCTCTGATGGAGTCCAAATCCAACTCATTAAGGGAAAGGGTGTTAGAAAACACACGACGTCCATAATGTATGTGAACATAAAAAATGAAGCAATCTTTCCGCTCTCCTTCTGCACCCGATACTCTGTAACTCGACTAGTCAAGCTATCAGACAACATCTTCGCCCAATTGAAGGAATAGCCTTCGGCGACTTGATGTATTAGAGGCACCCATTGAAGAAAGAAATGTGTGGTGTCCTCTCTCCCGTATAATCTGCAGGTCATCATAGCTATATATTTGAATTGTGGTTCCAAGGAAGCTATTGAATACCATTATTGTTTTCCCTGAACTTCGTAGGGTGTGAAACCCAATCTCTGATTAAATTGGACATAGTCTTGTCATATTGCACACATTCCTTCTATTTGAAGTTCTCCAAGAATCCGGCATCGTATGTAAGGTCCGACATGGTAGGCAACTTGTACATAGCCTGCAGTTGTTCGGGTCTGAAAGTCTTGATGGTGACCTTTTTTTCATTGATGATGGTTCTGGTTGGTATGTCCACATGGTCTAATGCCCACTGGAACATATCATAGTAGGGGAGTATTCATGGCCTGGCCGCTACTTTGTGCATTCCAGATTGGATGATGATCTTATATTTGGTGGTCAGGTCGTCTTTTTCATTGTCGCTGGAATCATCAAAATAATCTACTAATTCGGCCTATAGAACATCAGAAACAAACGACCAGGTCCAGACAAAGTTGAAACTTCGAGGTGAAGTATCAGTGACATTTTTTGAACCTTGTCCCAAGACCTCAACATTGGCTTTAGATGCTTTTCGCGAGGCCATGGCGAGGGATCCTGCTTTATCTCTTCTGCGATAAAAATATGTATACATAGATAAATTAGTTCACTGAGAAAAGTTTGCTCTGCGTAATATAGAAGTGAATTTGTGATAGCAAATAACAACTCTATATATTCAAAAACTCGGTACTTTTTAAGGATAGATCGGTCAAATCATGCCTAAAAATAAATTTAGCAATAAAAACCCAATCTTTCCTTGTCGATTCGCCTTGTTTATAATTAATGTCATAAATTTTGGCGGTTCGAAATGTTAGTTGGCGTAAGGAAGAATTAAGACTGCCTCATAAATTGTGCATGCATCAAATCGTAGGAAATACTGGCTTAGCTCAATTAATTAGGTTTTTCCAAAGTCAATTAATCTTTTGGCACTCGCTACATCGAGAGTTTTTGCTTTAACCCTTTGAACCTTTACCACCCAAGATTGCGATGATTGTCTTTGGTTAATAAAAAATGTAATTATGATTAGGCGCTTACTTAATTATGTGATTAGTTATATCACAACTTCATGAATCAGAGCTTCGAAGGTATAGCTTCCGGGAAGTTCGTATGCTGAGTTGCGAAATCGCGAGATCGCAACTTCACGACTCGAAGCTTCGAAGGTATAGCTTCTAGGAAGTTCGTATGCCAAGTTGTGAAATCGTGAGATCGTGATGATATGTTTTAATTAAAATGGAGGATAAAACCGGATTAAGTGTTTGATTAATTACGTTTATATCTTTATCGCAACTTCACGTCTTGGGGCTTTGACAGTGTAAATTTTTAAAGGAAAATACGTCGAGTTGCGAATTCCCGACAGAGCTTAACCGCGACTAAGATTTTTACCTTTATCATTAACGCGGGTTACTAAAACAAGAATCTCACAGTTTTGGCTATCGGGGTTATGACAGTAAGACTTTTGGAGTTAGTAAACGCCGAGACGCGAAACCCCGATGATGCTTAATTGTAGTTTAGAAAAGTTTTACTCTCGCTACTGACCTGGGTAAAACTTTAAAGTGATTTCATCGTTTCGTTCTTTAGGGCTTGTGAACTATGTGATGTATAACATCCGTCATACGAAATTCTGAGGCAAAGTAGGGGAAAATCATTTGAACAAAAAGTAGAACTCGCCTTGAGAGTATGATAACCGTCGTCGCTCGCGTGATGAGACTTCAGAGAGTTTGGAATAGATGAAGGAAAATATGAAAGCCATATTTCAATTTCGAGCATTAAGATATGAAAATCAAAACGGGTTAAAAATCAAAGGCAGCTCCAACATCTCCTTCGGACCCTTCACCTATGTGACTGAGGGCTAATTCCCATGTACTTAACCAATTCACGGCTAAGGTATTAGCGTGTAGCCCATGAGAATTTTTGGAAGACCCATATGACCAAGGTTTGGGTACGCTGCACTAGGCCCTAAAGGACCTAAGCCTTCCTATCTTTGAAACTTCGGGAGTTTAGAGCTCTGGGGTGTTACAACCTTACCATTTTCAAATTGTTTGAAGGAAAATTGTGTTATGGTTACCCATGAGTTTGACCAGCGTCTAGAGGTTTCCCTAACTGTGGCAGATAGACATGTCCCTCCATTAAACCCTAACCCACTTACCGATCATGAAGTAACATGAGCCACATATACAAAGGTATTCAAGAGTCCCCCTAGCCATTGGATCTACACCGAGGTAAGTCTAACATTGACCACTTTGGGAGAACAAAGTTATTATAACACCAAATTCCCCGAACATTGGAGTCACTAATTGATGTGAATCACGGATCTTGGGAGTTCGTTAAGAACCCTCTTAATCGTCTGATCAACCAGTGGAGGGACTTGCGCACGATACTTTGGTAGAGTCCTAATTTGGGAGAGTGGAGTTGTCATAACGCTAAAAAATCTGAATGTTGAAGCCATGAAGTAACAAGAATTGTATATCTAGGGACCCTTCAGATCTCCCATGACCGTAGATCTAGACCGGGGTCATCTTGGCATTGACCACTCTGGGAGCTAGGAGGAAGTCATGCAACGAATCCTCCGGATGCTAAATTTACAAAGTAACAGAGACGGTAGATAAAGGAATCTACCTGGATGCATCTCGACCATGAGATCTAAGGGTGTCGGAAGGCTATCATTCTGGAGTGATGTGGCACACTCTCGTCACCTAGGGTGATGTGGACCCACAATTGACGTGCCACATGTCACCTTGATTATTACATTTTGTAGACTCTATATGCCCATTAAAACATGACATGTGTCACCCACTATAGGGGGCATGTGTCATCTTTTCTTTGCTGCATTTCATCCCTAGCACATACTTTCTTGGTCCATCTAGCAGGTGGAGTGATCAAGACCCACATGTCCTGGCCTTCACATTTAATACATCACCACATGCAAGGGTGGACCCTTCGAGAGTCTAGGACTTTGAGACTCTAGAGGTTTATGGTGTAGTTTCATAGACAAACTGAAAGGCCCAAAGGCCAAAATCATGTGGAGAGATTTCGGGATCCTTTGGTAGTTCATAAATTTGGTACTCCAGAGGACATCCATGCAGAAAGAAGAAAGGGCATTCAGTGTCAAAGCTTCGAATGTCGAACTTCCCTATATATTATGTGTTAAATGGGTATCAAGTTCCACCGTTGGATTAGACAATGGATGAAATTTCATCGTGGATGTAGGTATTTGGAGATGGTATGAACAAGATGGACCCACATGGGCACCACGTTTCCCTCAACTAATAGCATCCTAAGAGCTTCGAGAGGCCATAACTTGCAATCCAAAGCTCGAAATTGAGCCTAGTAGTAGTCATTAGAAAGCTACAGGCGAGTAGAAGAGGATGGAGTCAGTGGACAGAGGATTCAATATGATTAGATCAGTAAGAAAAAAATTTATGCCTCATCCCTAGAAAGGGTACTTAGGGGTCGTGTGTGTTACAAATTGGTATCAGAGTAGGCAACAACACTTGTCCTTCTTGGGCTCATGAACGAGTCGCTTAAAATTCTTATTAGAGACCCTTTTAGGGTAACACCATATCTTACCCAATTCCTAAGAGGCTTATTTAAACCTATAATAAAGGAAGGAATGAACCTTCCAGCTATTATATTTGTTTTGAAAAATTTGAACTGTGTGTTGATCCATAAACTAGTAGATCATTAACTAACATAAAATGTTTTATCATCACTCTAGCAGTCAGTGGACAGCAGTAAAACTACAGCGTAAGAAATGGTAACACACCATGAGTTGGGGGAAATCTCCCACAATATAGAAGAGGAATCTGATGAGAGGAGGGCGATGAAAACCCCTCCAGATTTGGCTTAAACCGTAAGATGCCTCATGGCAGAATTACAGAGTTGTAAGGCTGACAATGAAAGGTTGATAAAAGAGTAGGAAAAGCAAACTGAAATTAACACAGTCTTACTACAAAGCTTATCAGATATTCAAAGGAAGTTGCAACATGGACCAACAACTAGTCATGTGGACAGACATCATACTAAGAAAACCCAAATTTCACTTGAGATAAGAAAGTATGATCCTGAAAGTGGCCACACAAGGAGAATAACCTCAAAGAATGACCAACATGGAGCCAAAAGTCCCCCATCGAAAGAATATTCTAGTGAGGAAATTGACAACTCCAAGGGATCTTCTAGTAGCGAAACTAACTCACATTCCTAGGGGAGAGGAAAGAAGAGGAAACATTCCAAGAGCCACGGCCCTGAAGAATTCAAGAAATCCAAACTACCCACTTTCGATGGAGATTTAAGAAGGGGGAGGAAGTAGAATTTTGGTTGTTTGGCTTGAAGAAGTAATTCAGAGTTCATGACTACTCTGAAAACTTAAAGGCTCGAATAGCCATTTTAAACCTAAATGGAAAGGCCTCCATTTGGTGGGAGGACCTTAGGAATGTGAAAGGAATCCATGAGAAGGACTTGTCATGGAAACAATTTCAGAAATACTTCAAGAAGAAGTACATGTCATAAAAATACTTTGATGGGAATACCAAGGAGTTCTATGAACTCAAGTTAGGACAACTCACAATAGATGAATATATCAACAAATTTCTTGAACCGATAAGGTATGTGCCCTACATAAAGGATGAAAAGGTAAATATGCAATGATTTATTAGTGGACTACCTCAGTCCTTCTGGGACATAATTGAGTTTGATGAGCCAAAGGCCTTAGAAGGCACTATCCAGAAGGCAATGTATTGTTATGAGAAATTCAAGAATAAGACAGAACCTCGTGAGAACTGGAAGAAGAAAAGTAATTCGGGATTCAAGAAGAAGGCATTTAAACCCTCAATATTTAAGAACCATGGGAAAGGTTCTAAGATGAGTCTTCCTACTAAAAGTTTATATCAACAAAATTTCCCCTCTCGAAGTGGAAATAAACCCTTTGGATCAGCCTCAGATAAGACTGATAACACAAAGAGAGAACCCTTGAAATGTTGGGGTTGTGGAAAAGAATATTTATTGAGGCATTGCCCATATAGGAAACAGAACGATATGAGGGTATACAACGTCCAATAGGCTACCACAGTCAATGATGTGGCTAGGAGCATGCCACAAATTTATGCATTTTTGGATAATAGACAAGATGACCACCAAGCTTCAGTGGTGAAGATGGAAGGTATGACTTCCAACCATCTAGTTTCCATTTTAATTGAACCTAGTTCTAATTTGAGTTATGCTTCCCCCCAAATTGTTGAGAAATGTATATTGCAACAAGTTAATCATGTTAAATCATGGTTGGTACAACTATCCACTGGAACCAAAAGAAATGTAACAGAGTTCATACCAGGATGCCAATTCATTATGAATGGGTTAACCACCCAAGTAAACCTAAACAAGCTCCCTATAGGATCTTATGACCTGATGATTGGCATGGACTGGTTGGATGCCCATAAAACCAAGTTGGATTGCTACAATAAAACTTTGGAGTGTGAATATGAAGAAGGGAGGAACATAACCCTACAATGGATTCAAAATCCCATCTTAGTGAGACAAATATCAACCCTTCAATTGAATAAGTATTGCAAAAAAGGATGTCCTTTGTATGCAATGCAAGTGTTGGACTCTATTGAGGACAACAAACCAAGCCTAGAAGACCATCCCATATTAAGAGAGTATAGAGATGTGTTTCCGGAAGAGGTACCATGTCTACCTCCAAGAAGAGATATTGAATTTTCATTAGAACTTTCACTAGGACTAGTGTCGACGTCTAGAACACCCTGTAGAATGAGTACACCAGAGTTAATTAAGATCAAAATACAATTAAAGGAGATGATGTACAAATGCTACATTCATCTTAGTGTGTCTCCATGGGGAGCATCAGCCTTGTTTGTGGAAACGAAGGATGGCACACTCAAGTTGTGCATAGACTATAGAAAACTCAATAAGATGACCATTAAGAATAAGTATCCCTTTCCAAGGATCGACGACTTGTTTGACCAATTAAGGGGTGCTACAATTTTCTCTAATATTGACATGAGGTCTGGATACCATCAGGTCTACATTAAGGATGAAGAAATCCACAAAACAGTCTTTAGGACAAGATATGGTCACTATGAATTTGTGGTGGTTCCATTTGGGCTAACCAATGTGTGGGCCACTTTTATGTGCTTAATTAATAATGTACTTAGTAGGTTCTTGGACAGATTTGTATTGGTTTTCATTGATGATATCCTAATATATTCTAAGAATAGGAGAGAGCATGAAGAACGTCTCAAACTAGTTCTTCAAGTGCTAAGACAACATCATCTCTTTGCTAAGTTTAGTAAGTGTGGCGTTCTCCATAAACAACTCCAATACTTAGGCCATGTTATTTCTAAAGAAGGAGTGGCAATTGATCCTGACAAGATCAAATCAATTATGGACTGGCCTACCCCAAAGGATGTATCTAATATCATATCCTTTAGGGGCCTAGCAGGATACTATAGGAGGCTCATAAAGGTATTTTCCAAGATCAGATTCTCAATCACCTCCCTTCAGAAAAAGGGAGTTAAATTCATGTGGACATCATAATGTGAAGAGATATTCCAAGAGCTGAAATGCCTTCTAACCAATGCACCTATGCTAAATATTGCAGACCCAAACAAGGAATTCCTTGTGTGTACAAATGTCTGCAAGGAAGGGATCAGAGGAGTCATTTTGCAAGAAGGGCATGTAATTTGCTATGAATCCAGAAAATTAAATGAGAATGAAATAAATTATGTGACCCATGATTTGGAATTGGCTTACATAACACATGCTTTAAAATTGTGAATACACCTCCTCGGTAGAAGATTTGTGCTTATGATAGACCATTGTGGGTTGAGATATTTGTTTGACCAACCAAATCTCAATGTTAGACAAGCTAGATGGATGGATTTCCTTAGTGAGTTTGATTTTGAAATCAAACGTATCAGAGGAAATAAAAATATGGTAGTTGATGCCCTTAGCAGAAGTATGAAAGTGATCCACTTGGCAACTGTAAGCACTTGTGAAATGGATGTCAGGGAGAGAATCAAAAGTGCACAAGAAATAGATGCATTTTTCAAGACTATAAAATCATACCTAGAACAAGATCTCGTAGGGATGAAGTATGAGGATTATCAATTGTTGAATGATGGCCTACTAACTTACAAAGGTAGATTATTGAAGAGGTTCATGATGGATGAACTACACAAAATACCATATATTGTCCATCCTAGTTATCAAAAAATGATCATAGCCACTAGGAAACTATGTTATTGGTCAGGACTCAAAAAGGACATAGTTGACTACTTAGCCAAATGAATAGAGTGTCAGGAGTTTAAGAGCACTGGAATCCAGTAGGGTTGTTGCAGCCCCTGCCAATTCTATAATGGAAGTGGGAAACCATATCCATGGATTTCATCATAGGGTTACCAAAATTAGCCAAACAGAATGACACCATCATGGTAGTTGTGGAAAAAATAAGCAAGATTGCTCACTTCATTCCCGTCAAGTCAACTTGCAAGGTAATAGATATTGCTAATATTTTCATGAAAGAAATATTTAGACAACATGGCATGCCTAAACAAATCATATTTGAACGAGATATGAAATTTACTTCAAAATTTTGGAAATATCTATTTGTTGGTTTTGAAACTAATTTACTATTTAGTAAAGTTGTTAAGGTCCTAACCCACACATAGGTAGATCAATGTATTCGGATGTAATAAAGGTCAATATTAATAAGACCTTTCAATAAAATAGAATAAGGCGGATGTAAGAAGACCTAATAGAAGCTTCCGCTTCTAGAAGGATCTTCCTCTAGATGCTTCTTTTTAGTATAAATAGGAGT
>JASDQU010100351.1:222501-238755 GCA_032191745.1 Picea mariana
TATTTTATATATCTGGTATCTTGCAACAGCCTATCACCCTCAAACTAATGGACAGACAGAGAGATTAAACCAAGTATTATAGGACATGTTAAGGATGAATTTAATGCATCAGCCTAAGAAATGGGAAGACTACCTATTGTTATAACTAAGAGTTACCCTCATGTTGCAAGAGGATAAGCCCAGTACCCATCAGAATGTTTGGTGGATGTTGGTTTTATGAGTGGAGTTCAAATGGACAAAACTAAGTACAAGAATGATTTTAATCACAAAAAATGGACAACCAATGCACAGGGAAGTGAGGTCCTCATTAAGTTCAGTCAGTGATTTGATTTTAAGTGTGAGCAGAAGAAATATTTAGTGAGAGAGGTGAACAAGACTACCATGAGCAGTCGGCCTTCAAGCAGCTTGGTGAAGAAAAACTCAGGCTCAAGAGCATTCTTGAACGCAAGTTTCAGACACTGAAATGTGTCACAACAGCATAATAATCAAACCTACATTACCATGCAACTACAACCACTCGAATGGATCCTCCATGCTCGAGCCTTTCATCATAAGGGGAAATAATAATACAAAGAAGCTGACTAAAATTGGTCACAGTAATACTATAATCAAACCTACATTACAATCGAACCACAACCCTTGACTGGATCCTCCATGCTCGAGCTTTCAACATAGTTTTTACAAAGATATGAGAGAAGTTGACTTCTATTAATGCAAAAGTCTCAAGTTTTATACATAACCAAAGAATAGTTCTGGTATCAAAAATTACATAGTAGGGAGCTCTGCTCAACCATTCGACGACCATAACAAAATATCAAACTGATTTATTTATACCCAGATCAGTTCACAACTACCAAGAGTGTGATATGGCGATGTCATTCAAATTTTTCCATCTGAGCAGTCCTCTATCAGACAGTGCGTGTTCCCTTTTGTAAGATGCAAACCAGGTTCAATGTCAATTTGCAGAAAAACTGACCATTAATGTACCTTGTTGACAGTCTTGTATCCTCAGCCATAACTTTTGAGCCTTCCATTTATGGGATGAGTTGAGGTTTCAGCTACCAGTCCCTACTTCATTAACTGGATATTCATCAGGATTGGAGCACGATGGGATGACTATCGAGCGGCCTCTTGTTGCTACTAGATTGGGTGTTGAGGTCGTGAAATTCAATCCTCATTCATTGCCTGACCCCTCCTTGGGAAATGAGCATGGAAGGACGACTGTTAGGCAGCTACTTGTCAACATTAGATAGGCCATTAACTTTTCACGTGATTTCAGGGTTGCGAGAAGTGGTTTAGGCCCACACCGCTTTTGTGCCTGAAACGCATCATCGCTCTCCACGTCGGCACCTCAAAAAACAGTGGTTTCCATTTCGGTTTACCCCTAGTATTTTATTGTCCATGTACATTGAGGCCCCGAAATTATCTAAGGCCTTCGATCTGAAAAGGACCTAAGATCTAGGTGCGTCGGCTACTTTAGCGCCCCCGCCAAAATTTATCTGCATTCTAACATTAGAGTCCATCCATATACGCTTAGAGATAGTGACACATCGAACATGAATAGGTGATTTTGATCATTGCAGAATGCACCTGATCATCTGTGTTCATGTTTCTTTATGTGATAACATTGGGCTCCACATGGGATGGCATGCTCCTTGTGAGCAACCAAGAACGTGCAGTTCCAGTGCCTTATCTTTCAGGTCATGTAGTCTCTTATTTAAATAGAAAATGAAAGTAAGTGGTAATTACAATGGTTGAAAGCCAATCATGGCTTAAACAAAATATTTCTTCATAAAGTTCCTGTTATCACTCAGTTTGTAGTTTAATTCAAGTAGCTGAAAGGTAGGGACCAAACTGGCGTAACAGGAGCTTCCCCACCCACTGTCACCTCGATGGGGGGCTCTTTCTATTCAGGGTGGCTAATCCCAAGGGAGACATCCCTAGTAATCTGGGGTATTGAAAGGAAAAGCATCAAGAGATTAAGGCTCAAAAGGTCAAAGTAGGTTTTCCCCTTCACAGATTACTGCCAAGAAAATAGTCAAGAAGAAGATGAACCACAGTTAAAGCACATGTTTGCGAGATAAGGAAACAATAAAACTAATACATGCAAATAGTGGTTAATGCTTCAATTGTCAATGACTATCAATATGAAATACACATGAGCATAAATAAAAGTAATTATTGACGAAGTCAATGATTTCAATAAAGGCTATAGCTTATAATATTACTTCTTCAATAAGTACAAGATGATAATAGCATTTAATGTACAAAATCAATCCTTGGATTATCACAACGCATTAAATATGCTCACATATAATGTTGCTGTGTCACTATACTAAGGGTGACATAAACTTAGTTCTAGGGTTAGTTTGATAGGCAATGAGGTGGACGTTTTGTAAAATAAGATAATTAAATTTATCTACATATCAAAGTCTATCACTTGATGACCTAGCTGCAACTTTTACACCAAACAAGAGTTCAAAAAAGGCATGACATCATCAAGAGAATTAGGGTTAGTGAGACGTTAGGGTTAGTAGGGTTTGAAATTTGAGAAGTTTAAAGGTGTTGTTTTGACACAATAACCTCAACGTTGGAGTTCTATACTAGTGCCTTAGGGTAAATGGAGTCAAGGAGCAAGGCTAAACTCTCGAGAGAATCTAAATCTTAGGAAAATAAGGTTAGGCTTTCTAGTGCTGCAATGGCAGGGCCACAAAGTCAAAACCCTAAGGGGAGGAGGCTCATTCCGGTGTTGCTTAAGCAAGGCCTCATGCTCCTCCCTCTTTCCTTAAAACTCTTTGGCAAAAGCGGCTAGCTTCAAAACATAAATCTAGGGATGAAAAGTGTTGTAGGGCTAAGGATTTTCAAACCCTAAGAGTCAAACCCTAGGTGTAAAATCAATTAGGCCTAGGACGTCTTCTTTCTTCAGTCTATGCTTCAAAACTAACTCAGAAAAAGGGAAATTAGTGTAGCAATGGCTAAGCTATATTCTCCTTAATCAAATGGCTAAACAAATTTTCTATCATGGGGACATGAAGCAAGGACCTACTTGTGTGCTTGCTACCTAGGGTTTCAATGATTAAGCATAATAATAACAATGTAACCATAAAATTAGGATATTTAACCTACAACCATTCAATCAAGAAGTTTTGCATGAGAAATACACTTACAAATCAATGAAGAGCTTATCAAATCCTAGTTGTAAACCTTCCAAATGATAGAAAACACCATAAACATGCCAAAGATGATCCTCCACAAGTGTAGCGCCTCAACTCCAAGAGCCAAATAACAAGACAAAAGACTAAAAATTATCCTCTCACAAGAGAGTGAGTTGTGTTATCCTCAAAATGAGAGGCAACGCCCTCTCTTTATATCATTCAAATGACCTTTAATTACAAAATAGGTCATTAAAATAGCCGATAAGGCTGACTAAAAATAGTTACATTATTTGTCACATTAAATGCTAAAATGTCATAATTATGAGATAAAAGGGAGACGTCAGGCCTCTTTGAGGGGGATGTTGGCCTTTTTTTGGGCAAGATCAGCATCCAAAAGGCAAAACGTTGGCCCTTCTAGGGCTCCTGCAAGATGCCACACATGCCAAATGATCCCAGCACACTGCCACATGCTCCAGAAAACATCCATCCTGCCCTGGGTGGCGTCCTGTCCATCAAATCCATCATCTCATCTGCAGTGGGTGATCCCCCCTAGGCCGATCTCTGCCAAAGTGTCCTGGTAAGGACTTCCTTCGGTCTTCTTCGTGCAAGGACTCATCATGATGTTGTCCTACCTCTACCATCCCAGCAACCATCTGATGGGCTCTTCATCCCCATGGAGGTCTGAACTAATCATATCCCCATGTGTATCGGTCCACTGGTACCTGTCTGCCGGGTATGGTCCTGCACATCAAAAACTACGCCCTCCATGGGCTCATCAGTCCTAGGGATCATAGCAATGTCAATCATATTACATCATTAAATTTATCAAATACATGCATAAAATTCCTAGCATATCATCTAAGAGCTCAAAGACATTACACAGATCTACTATACAAAGTTGAAGAAGACCAACAGAACAACCTATTTGGCTAATACCCACAAGAGATGGAAAGTTTCCTCAGAAAATTATTCAAGCCATGTTTTATGAGGTGATATGGTTTAGGGATGTCCAGTCATAGTAAGACCAAGGGTAGGTGTTGTCTGTGGGTGCCTTTGTAGGAGGTGAGTTGTACCCGTCATGGATGCATTTTTTCCAAGACCTTTATTGCATTTATCTTTTTATTCATTGCTTTACTCTCTTTTTACTTCAAGGTCTGACCAGAGGACACTACCTTGGCTTGGTGACCAGAGCTAATAGTGTTACCCACTGGTATCTTCACAGAGATGATAAGTCTGGCTCGTGATGAGACCCCCTTTCCCTTAGCCATGCAACCAAAGGTCACTTCCCTGGCGTGGTGACCATATGATGGCAATGTCATACTGTTGGATACCTATGAACATAATGGGTCGGCTCGTGGTGATACCTCCCATCCTCTTGGTTAGGTCTTGTTTTGTTATTTTTCTTAGGGTCCCTTTAGTTTCTTATCGAGAGGCTTTTTATTGCCTTCTTTGGGATCCCCTGGGCGAAGCATCTCTAGGTTTTATTTCCTATGGCTTTTATCTTTTACTAGCTGCTTTTACCCCCTACACCTTTAGCCCCTTCTTCCCACAAGACAAAGTGTAACCCTCAAAGGTCATCCTAATGGCCGGACTAGGGGAATGGGGTATATGTGCGGGGTATAAGATGTAAAATTATAAAATGGTGGGAGCGGATGATGGCTCTGCAAATCCCCTTTGGTGGCTAACCAAAACTCATGAATACAAGCTGCCTAAGTCACCCCGTCAATCACCCCCAACAATGGTCAAGTGGATTAGTGTAAGATCCAAGCAGTCATCAGAAATGAAAGGAACCTAATGCATATATAAGAGGGTTATAATGATCAAATATGACACATACCATGATACCTTGGACCAATTACCTCATGGAGCAAGATTCCTCTCCAATGCAAGTCCAAGCCGGTGGTGATGGAAGTTGTTGTTGCTGACAGGACAAATCCGGCGAAGAAGGAGAAATATGGGCCCTCCAGGGCCATGCTCAGGTCAATCCTGCTCTCGGTACTCCATGTCTAGGACCTGTGGGCCTCGAGACATGATTTCCCAGTTATCCCTAGATATCGGGGATAATAGTTCCCATTGACAAGGCTGCCCAAAACTTCAGAATCCTCCAAGCTCTGCAACTTATAAGTGTTGTTTGAAAATACTTCAGAGATCTTGAAGGGACCAATCCATAAGGCTTCAAATTTACCATGTTTTCCTTTGTCTTTCTTGGGGGCATCCCACTTCAAAATTAGATCTCCCAACTGGAAATGCTCCTTGATTTCTGTTGTAGGAAAATCTCCCTGCGGACAGGTGGATTACCTCAAAGAGCTTGACCTTAACTCTAAGACAGAAAATGATTAACGTGGACACTGACTTCCTTTCAAATCTATCCAAACTAACACATGAGAAGGAAGGAGAATAGAAGTACCTCTTTATCGAGGTTTGTCCCTGCACACTCCGAGTTGCGCTTCGATCCTTTGCTCCTCGCTAAGTTCTGTAGACTAACAAGATACGACCACTTCCTATTCTATTGATATTATCTTGAAAATAGATCTATCTATCAATGATAAGTTCATGTAACATCAGATGCAAACTAGAAAGAAAGAGGCCAAGAGTGTCATATTAATGAGAATAACGACAACAATACTTACAATCGTAGATGCGAATGCGACAGCTTCGTCAAGTCCCCTTCGTCTAACCCTTGCTCGAAAGATCCACAATCTGGATAACAATAGCTTCACTGATCACTCTCCTTGGGCTGACTGTGTGTTTCCTATGAGATCATAGGTTTCNCCATCATAGAGCTTGCTTATATAGGTTAAGAGGAGCTTAACCTCTTGAGTTATATTTAGAACAAGTTGAGGAACCTCCTCCTTAGATCAAGGATCTCTTGATGGAACCAAGAATTTGAATGCAACTACCTTCTAAAATTGAAATATCCTCCCCTTATTCTCCTCAAAGGGCCAACTACTGCCTCAGATTAGGCAGCGCTCCTTCAAAAAGGGCATCAGAGTGCTGTAGCGCTCCCTAAGAATCTTGAGGGGAGTGTCAGTGCCCTAAAGGTGGAGAGCGCTCCTTCAAAGGGGCAGGAGAGCATTATAACGCTCTCTAAATCCTTATAGGGGAGCGCCAACACTTCCTAGACTGACATAGGGGAGCGCTTACCCTCAAAACCTTTGATTAAGAGCTCTTCTCAAGTGTCAAGAGTTCCTTGACTTCAGTTAATCAATTTCTCTTCTCCAAATCAAGTGTATGAGATGTTTTAAGTGCCTCCTTAGTGTTTTCGGCATGGTAGTATGCTTGAAAAACATTTGTGACACTTGTGAACAACTTGCAACACTTGCGAAAGTTGTAAGGAAGATGCGACGCTTACGACAATTGAGAGGAACATGCGACACTTATCCAGTTGAGTAATTTTGATGTGTAACAGAATGCCCCCCAAAGTATGAAGTTAGAAGATGCGAACTGATGACTAAAATACTTTGTAGACGTTCAAGCAAAGGTATAGACTCGGAGAACCTGACGGAAGCTGCACACAAACATCCAACAAATATCATGACATATTTCAAAACCCAAAGCAGGCATACCTATGCTTGGGTGATCAAGACTTGCAAGATATGGCCGCCATCAAATACATTGTGGATCCATAATTGTATTGATAAAAAGGTATAGCCACCGAAGATACAATGTGGATCTATACTTTGATGACTTATATCGATCGTAGCCACGAAGAATACACAGTGGATCTACGAGATGACAAGACATAGCCATGACCAATACAAAGTGGATCTATGTGACAGTGTATGTGTTCTTTGTCCAATAGAAACTCCTTCACAACCTGGGCAAAGCATATATCAAAGTGGTTACTCAACACAGGGTCTTCTTACTGATCCCAACACAGTATGATTCTAACCATATGAATAGATGTCTTGATGTCGAACATGGCAGAAACCACTTGATTACCGGTCAATGGTGTGAACCGTTAACAAGTGCGAGGGAAATTACCATTCATGTCAATGATTCCCAAGGTACCCTAGTACATTCCACCGAATGTGAATAGATGAGCTGAGGTCGAACATTCTTGGAATCATCCGATCAGAGGTCAATGATGTAGACCTATTGTCGAACATGTGGAGGCCTACAATTGAGGCATGCAGGTCCCAAAGTACTAACTATTTTCTAAGTCTGATAACCAGATAATGTGTTGAAGTCGACAGGAATAGACTCGTCGAGGGAGGGCCTTGATGTATCCCCCATCAACGACATGAAA
The DNA here is from genome assembly GCA_032191745.1 of Picea mariana. Classification (NCBI taxonomy): domain Eukaryota; kingdom Viridiplantae; phylum Streptophyta; class Pinopsida; order Pinales; family Pinaceae; genus Picea; species Picea mariana. The sequence goes on from JASDQU010100351.1 coordinate 229,906, forward strand.
CAGACATGGAGATGTAATTGGCAGATCAAATGGACATGGACTGACACAGGTTTTGAGGAAAGATATTTGGGATGGCTGACTCTCGAGGCGGATACTTCCCTTGAACACTGAGACACAACAGAAAAAACGTGACATGGACCAAAACTATGCTTTGGATACCGTGAATTGCGTCGGGTGACCCAAAGGAGCGAAAGGAACTCAAAGGATTGGCTCAGTGCAGAGGTTCAGCGGATTATGATACGTGTAAATGACAAAGTGTCATGTTCAAGGGCGACTCTAAGAAGTGTTGGATGATGTTCTCAAGAGACTACTTGGCTTGCTCCTTTGAATTTTTTCCTCCATCTAGATAGATGAGTACCTCTTTTTTATTTAATGAGCTCGAGGAGGATAAAACATGCTTGATATAACTCACCTTCCGTAAGTTCCTCTTCCTTTGTTTAACGAACTGGAAGAAGTAAAGGATCGGTCCCATATGGGCCTGTCGATGTGTGCTTTAACGAGTCCAAAGACAGAAAAATCGAAGGTTTTTCGGGATTATAGAGTTTGGAAAAACACTTAAAAGAGAACTCTCTTAGTTCCTTTTTCGTACAATAGTCTAATGAGAACGAAAAATAGAGAAACTATCACTCGAACGATGCCCTTTCTGACCTTTTAACGAGTGTGAAAGGAAGCAAGGTCACTCGACAATCTTTTCATATTTAGAGAGTCTGAAAAGGGTTTAAAGTAGACTCCAGGGGGGTTCCTTTTTCATGTGTTCGTGTATCCGTATGGGTCTAAAAAAGAGATAAAAGCTTACCCGGTTACGTTCTCATATTATCGAGCTCGAGAACGAACTAAGACTGTGATCATAAGTCCGACAAGGTGAATCATCTATCAGAACTGCCAGGAAACCTGCGATGTCAGAACTACAAACCAGGGATTTAGTGAAGCCATTATATTATTAGAGAAACCCAAAAATGACTATGCCTTGTAAAAAATGAAAATTTATAAATAACAATATAATGAAAATTCCATTTACCATTTCATTTTGTACAAGGATTTTGGAGTAGTGGAGGTTCTCGTTTTGAGGTGGATCTTGTTTTGTTCACTGCCGGAGCTACGGTTCACCATTTCGCTTGCCGTTTGGACCAAGTAGGCGTCCATCTCTTCTTCCTTCAATTACGTGGTTCAGTATTCATTTTCATAGCATTATTTATTTTAAAATACGAAGCCCTAAGTTGCCCCAAATAGAACCAAATCGGCCTCTCTTAAAAAGCAATGGAAAAAGGGGATTCTTTTACAAAAAATGTTTTAGAAAAGGGTGGCCAAGATGCCAACACCCCAATAGTCAATTAGATAGGTCATTTTTGGTAAAAGAACCCATGAAAAGCTTCCCATATGCCCACACAACCCCAAAGTCGTTTTGATTTTTTAAAATGTTTTCATTGTTATTTGATGAATGTTAAATGGCTAGGGAGGGCGTGGTAGTTATAAAAGAGTGTGTGGTCACTTTTAAATGATGTGGGGACCTTATTTCATGTTTTAAATTGCTTTTGAAAATTGCCGAAATTACCAAAACATGGGAATAATCAATTTCTTTATTTTTTGTTTCGTAGGTAACTTCGATGACCATGATCGAGTGGAAAGAAAGAGAACATGAGATGGATGACTTAGCTACCTTGCAGAGTCCTTGCACACAGGCCACGTTGCGAGCTTGTGGCTTGCTTAAATTCTTCAATTTGCAAAAAATGAAGAAAGAGATCTTATTGCTTGAGCATATGATCGGCCTATGGGATGTTGTAGAGTAAGGATTCTGGATTGGCACACAGCTTTTAACCATTGAGTTAGAAGACGTGTATTTTTTGACTAGCCTCTTGAAAAGAGGGGTCCCCATATCTTTCTCTGGGCAAAGGGCACTACTTGAACAAGTGGACATGTATCTGGCATGCCACTGTATCCCAGGAGCAAGGCTAGGAGGGGGTAGAATCCCTATCAAGGATATTCGAGAACTTCCCCTCTGGTCTATACTATTTTCTATCACGAGCGTGATAGGTAGTACTAGTGCGCATCTGGCATCAAGATCGTAGGTGGCTTACGGTGTTCAGTGTTTGGAACCAACATTGTTAAACTGGAGTGTAGGGTTCCTTCAAAATGTGAAGGAATAGATTTCACGGTGAAGGACTTGACAGAAGTAGTTTGGTTATGGCTCATTTTTGGTCTCATTTTTTCTAGAGCGCATCCCCCAGATGCAGCCTCAGATAGCACTGGCCGTGCGACCAGTGGATGAATCGAGGATGGAGAGGTGGACTAGTCTGTCTCCAAGGCTAGTATCAGAGTCAGAGTTCCATTTCACTGGCGATTTCTTTGCCTGGCTGAGACGGCAGTATCTCTGGATAGAGGACTTCCCTTATGCTAAGGTAGATTTTCATGGGAGCATGGATTTGATTTTGCCCGTGGGGGAAGACTGGGATGTGTCAGGTAAGAGACTGAGCCATACTTTGTCTAGTTTTTGTTTTTTTTTTGAGTTTTTGATGTATATATATATATATATATATATTTTTTGGGGTATGTAGAAGATTTTTAACATATGTATGTTTTCAACGTGCATTCAAGGGAGCAGTGTGCCCAGCTGATATACCGATACCAGGATGTCACGGGGGCATCCCAGTTGCAGTAGATCCGGCAGTACCAGTGATAGGTCTCCGGGAGGTTGAGAGAAACCTCCAAGACCTCATGATGGGAATTCCTCCTTTACGGAGGGGAGAAGTGCCTTTACATCTGTAGAGGAACACTATGGGAGTACCAGAGAATATCAACTCTCTCTTGAGGCATGTAGTGCGCACGGTGATGTGTTACTCGCAGCACAATGTAGTGCGGGGAGATTAGAGTCTCTCCGGTGATCATATTTTTGTATGCCTTGTCAGGAAACGTTGTATGGGTGGAAAGACCCAATATTTTTATCTTCTGCATACTTTTTGATGTAACCCAAACATTTCAGTCACGCCAAATATATGTATATATACAGTTTCGAGTTTTTACAATGCCAATGATTTGTACATGATGGTGTCTGTGATGTGTTTTAATTTACATGTAATGTACAGTTTTGCTTTCCTTAACTCTTATATGTGGGAAAGATACTGATCCATGATATAATTAGCTAACGAATCCAAAACACTATTAAGTTCTCTTGGAATGTGTCTATATTCAATGTAATCGAACATTCGTTCAAGACGGTGAACTTGTAATTGTAGACGTAGCAGGATAGGACTACGGATAGTGTAGATACGGTTGAGTTGATAAACCACAAGTTGGGAGTCTAAGTACATAATGATACGAGAGATACCTAGGGAGGAGGCTTGGGTCAACAGTCCGATGGCAGCATGATATTCTGCCATGTTGTTGGTTGTTGGTCCTAAGCAGATCCCTCCTGAACTCACCACCTCGTCAAACTGGTAAATAACCCATGCTGCCAAAGCAATGTTCCGGGTATGTTGGCTAGTGCCATCCGTAAACCCAAAAAATATAGGAAAGGAAGACATCATCTGCGCATGAAAACACAAGCACAGTCATGAGTGGCGATGGTAAAGACTCGAGCACATGAAAGAAATAGACACACCAAACTAAAATACAATAATGTACAAAGTACATATGCTAGGTGATCTAGGCATAGTAATTTTTAAGGTAAAGCCTGTTTCGGGGCTCTCCTAAGGAAATTCCATCATGATCAACTAATTCGTAGGCACCTCTATGTAGAACACGCTTCACGATGTAAGGACCGTGCCACAGAGGTTCTAACTTTCCTGTCCCCAATTTGTCATGGCCTTGGTAGTAAATGAGGACTAAGTCTCCTTCTGCAAAATTCCGAGGGTGGACGGATTTATCATATTGACTCTTAATTCGTTTCGGATGTGCCTCATTGGCGAGAGTAGCATCGCGACGTGTTTCGTCCAATTTGGATAGATACAAGAATATTTCTTCTTCAGCAGAAGTATGGGGCAGGAGTTCTACTTTCAGTTTGAGTGATGGAATCTTACACTCGATTGGTAGGACGACTTCAATGCCATAGACCAACTGGAAAGGGGTGGATCTAGTTGAAGTTTTTACAGAGGTGCGATAAGCCCAAAGAGCAGAAAAAATTTGTAAATGCCACGATGTTTTGTTTGCCCCTACCATGCGTTGGATCATGCTTTTTAGGACTTTTTTGATGGATTCAACTTGTCCGTTGGCCTGTGGGTAGTAAGGGGATGATTTTTCATGGCGAAAACCCAATTTGACATGTAACTCGCTCATCATCTGGTTTTTGAAGTGTGCACCATGATCAGTGACAATGGCACGTGGTACCCCAAAATGAGTTATGATGTGGTTGAAAAGGAACAGAGCTACAATAAGGCCATCGTTCAGGAAGGTAGGCATAGCCTCAGCCCATTTGGTGAAGTAGTCAATGGCAACGATGATGTAACTGTGCCCCCCGGATGAGGTAGGCTTACACTGCATGAAATTGATGCCCCATTTGGCAAAGGGGTCGATGGCGATAATAGGGTGCAGCGCAGTAGGGTGGGTGCATGCCTTCTTGTTAAAGAATTGGCAGGGTGGGCATTTTTTGACGGCCTCGATGCAATCTTTGAAAATTGAGGGCCAAAAGTAGTCGGCACATAGGATTTTTTGGGCTGTGGCCATCCCGGAAAGGTGACCGCCACAGGCGCCAAGGTGACAATCGTTCAAAATGTGTTCATCCTCCTCGTGAATCAGACATTGCCGAAGGATGGTGTCAATACCATGGTGATACAAGGTGTCGCCAATGATGAGATAATGGCGAGAGTGGTGATGAATGTGTCGACGCTCTTCGTGAGAGATGTTGGTCTAAAAACGTTGAGTTTGAAGGTAGAGGAGAATGTCTCCATACCAAGGATCAGAGGTGTTGATGAGGAAGAGAGATTCATCAGGTAGAGAATCTCTAGTTTCGATGTCTTCATCAGCACGAGGGAGAGCACAGATGAGCTCAGAAAACACCAGGGATTTTTTGGCTTTTGCCTTCGTAAACTCAAGATCGAATTCTTGAATAATGACGATCCATTTTGAATATTTTCCCCCAAGTACTTGACGTGTCAAGATGTGGTACATGGGGTTGGAGTCTGCAATTACCGTGGTGGTGTGTAATAAGATGTAATGGCAGAACCTCTGGACAACAATGACGGCTGCCAGAGCCAGTTTATCCACATGTGAATATCTGAGTTCGGGTCCAGATAAACTCTTTCTCAAATAATAAATCACATGTTCTTCACCGTTGGGGTCTTCTTGAACTAACACCATTGCAATGGTGGAAGTAGAAGCGACCAAGTAAAGGATATAATCCTTTGTATATTCGGGGGGATGTAACAAAGGTGCATGGGTCAAAGCATGCTTGAGAGCATCGAAGGACCATTGGGCAGTGTCATCCCAGATGAAAGGGATGTTCTTTTGCAGTAATCGCATAAATCCTTTAGCGATCTCAGCATAGTTGCAGATTTAACGGCGAAGAAAGTTTGCTTTGCTTTGCAAACTTTGGAGTTGGGTTAAATTGGTAGGTGGGGGTAAGGCTATGATGGCCTTAATATTTAAGGGATCCACCCTAATCCCATCTTTGGAGACAATGAAACCGAGGAGTCAACCAGATTCGACAGCAAAAATGCATTTGTGTGGATTCAAACGAATACAGTAGAACCTACATCGAAGAAAAATCGCCCGTAAGTGATCAATGTGATCAAATTGATTTAGTGAATGGGCAGGTAAATCGTTGAGGTACGGTTCCGCTATATGTTTGATGTCGTGGAAAGCATACGACATGGCCCGCTGGAAAGTAGCACCAGTATTTTTAAGGCCAAAAGGTAGCTTTCGGTAGGCGAAAGTACCCCAAGGGCAGATGAAGGTTGTCTTATGTTGATCAGCAGATAAGATTTCAATCTGGTTATATCCAGAAAATCCATCCATGAAAGAGAAAATTACGCTCCCTGTGCAATTATCGATGATTTGGTTGATGAAGGGCGTAGGGTAGTTGTCCTTGGGACAAGCTTTGTTGAGATCTCGATATTCAATGCAAACATAGATGGTCCCTTGTTTCTTGGCAACTGGGACAAGATTGGAGACCCATTCTGTCAAAGGGACGGGATAAATAAAGCCTTTAGAAGTTTTTCCACTTTTGCCTTTATAGCTACGGTTTTCTTGGGATGAACCGGGCGAAGCTTTTGTTGAACAGGTTTCACATCAGGGTAAGTTTTGATTTCATGCATGACAATTGAAGGGTCGATCCTGAGCATTTCCTCATAGCTCCATGTGAAGACATCATGGAATTCTTTAAAAAAAGTGGTGTAAGAAACCACTTCGTCAGGTGTGGAATTAGCACCAAGGTTAATGTTTTCCACGACACCTTCTTTGATCGAAATGTCAATCGCGATCGTAGTGGAGATGTTACCCATGTTCCCCTCAGAGAGAGTATCTTGTGTGAGGATAGGAGATTGTGGAGCATTGGTAACATCGGGAGGGGAGATAGAGTGTATGTCTCGGTGAATTTCTTCCAACGGTGGAAGAAAAGAGGATCGATGATGGTTATCATCCCAAGGTAAATCATCGATGCTGAGCATTTCCATAATCAATTCATCAGAAGGAAAAATGTGGGAAATGTAATCAATGGCAGATGATAGGGAATCCAACCATGAGGGCATCAAGTAGGCATCGAGTGCCAACGAATGTGAATTGTTGGAAGAGGGAGAGGCAGATTGAATAGCTACATATGCGGCCTCAGCTGGGCTAAGTGGCATAGTGTCACTGAGCACATCGAATTCCAAAGGACTAGGTACAATCCAAGGATCAGATGATTCTAAGGATTGATAAGGCATAGTCGAGACCATATTGACGACGGCAATATGATGTGTGGTAGGTGGAAGTGGTGTAGGGAAAGTACCCATAAGGCTAGAATATTTCAATAAGCCAACACCAACGCTTTCATACATAACTGGGTGGTCTCCCAAAAAGGGAATGTTGTTGGTGGCAGGGATACGAGCGTCGGGTGTACAGAAATCAAGTTGTTCGATGGTGACAATTTTGCCTTGATGGGGGAATTGTACACATCGAAACACCAACGAGGCGACGACAGTCATAGCGTAGAACCAACTTCTTCCAAGTAATAGGTTGTAATCGAGGGGAGCATCGACCACCTCGATGTCAACGATAACAGTTTTTCCGCCCAACTGAACGGCTAAGGATTGTAATAATCTGTGAGGATGAAAACCTCATCCATCGAAAGTGCGTAACATCATAGGGGATTTGTTAAGGGCATGTGATTTTAATCCTTTCCAATAGGATAGAGACATGACACAGGTAGAGGATCCCTCATCCAGGATAGTTCGGTGGATTTGTTGATTGTGAACAACAACATCGATTTGGAAAGCTAGCTGGTGGGAGAGTCACGGTTGATGGTCATCCAGATTAAATGTGAGGTTGTTTGATGATTCAGGATCAAAAGCCCCGATAGCGGCTAAGAGCGTTCTACATTGGCTGGGACAGTGTTGTAAAACTTCCAAGGCGGTCATAGCACACGGTGATTGGGCCAAATCTTCTACAATATTGTAATTTTGGGCAGCCCGTGAATTAGGATTGAAAATATATTTCCATATGGTGCTCTTAGGAGGGCGTAAGATGGAGTCAAAAGAAGGTTTCTCAATCTAGAGTGTCCCGAATGGAGGGCTAATAGGCGGAGGATTAACAGAGGATGGTAATGGGTCCGACGGAGAACCGTTAGCAATCTTCATCTTATCAGGTTTAATTGGCGTGTCATATGTCGCAGAGCGATTGGTTAGATTAACCCTGTTAAACATGTAAATGTGGGCACTTGTCGAGGCCTCATCATGGGGTTGGTTGGAACTGCCCCCCGGCGTGGGGGTTTGGGCAACCAAAGATTGCTGCTATAGAAAAGGTTGAGTAAGCACAATGGGTTGTGAATTTCCCTTGAAAATTTTTACCACTTCATTGCGATGTGGGCAGTCTTGAGTGTAGTGATCATCTCCACAAATGAGACATGGGAATTTCAGTTTTCGTTGTGGTTGTTTTCTGATAGTAGGGGTTTGCGGTTGGGTTTTGGGTTGTTCGTTGTTATTGTTTTTCTTTGGTTTATTTCTCTCTTTCTTCTTGCCCCCGGGTTGTTGTGAAGGGGTTGATTGGACTGCATTCACCTCAGAGACCTGATTTTGAGGGGGGGTAGAATAGGGTGCAGTCGGGCTGAGAGCAGTCGTCGAAGCGAGCTGCTGAATCATTCTAGTAGACTGGGTAGTAGATTGGGTTTTGACAGAACCAATAACTCCATCCACATGGGAAGCAGACGATGGTTTGGATGGATCATTAGTGGGATGGGTAGCATTCGAGATCAACTCGTACAGAGTACCGGATTGTGAATAGACTAAGTTTAAGTACTGAGCTCGGGCAATGGATTCTTCCTCGGTGACTACACCACCCATGGCAACATCACAAGCAATCTGGGGTAACAAAGATTTAGTGAACCATTCCGCTAACAATTGGTTAGGAATGACCGCTTTGATTAGCCTTCGTCGTCGTCTCCATTCATGAATATGATCGGAGATATGTATGGAAGTTGTCTGATGAAGGGAGGTTAATAGTTCAGTACCCATCTCGTATCGAATGGGCAGTTGGAAGTGTGTGAGGAAGGACATGGCGAGGGAGTTGAAATCGTGAAAAGATGTGCGTGGTAGTTCAATATACCATTTCGCTGCGGAACCTATAAGTGTTTGTTGGAAAAGACACAAACGAATAGAATCGTCCATGAGGGAGTTGGATGAACACCACAAATGGAAAGTCATCACGTGGTTGTTTGGGTCTTCTCCG
>JASDQU010100351.1:238805-269025 GCA_032191745.1 Picea mariana
TTCGTCGTCGTCTCCATTCATGAATATGATCGGAGATATGTATGGAAGTTGTCTGATGAAGGGAGGTTAATAGTTCAGTACCCATCTCGTATCGAATGGGCAGTTGGAAGTGTGTGAGGAAGGACATGGCGAGGGAGTTGAAATCATGAAAAGATGCGCGTGGTAGTTCAATATACCATTTCGCTGCAGAACCCGTAAGTGTTCGTTGGAAAATATTCAAACAAATAGAATCGTCCATGAGGGAGTTGGATGAACACCACAAATGGAAAGTCATCACGTGGTTGTTTGGGTCTTCTCCGGACTTTCCATCAAATTTTGGGATATCAGAAGGAAGTTTAGCTCGAATAGCTGGCCAAACCGGAGAATGATAAATAGGGTCATTCGTTAACCGAGACAAGTCTGGAAGATCCAAGGTAGCTAGAAAAGGTAGTTGTCGGTTAACCTGTGGGTAATGTTGGTGTGGCAGAGGGACACCAGTAGGGCCCATTACCGGGTTATGTGGGTAATTATAACTAGTGGGCCCTCTTGTATGAGGTTGGTTTTGACCAGAGTACACAGGATTTGAGATGTTTTGAGATGCATGTGTGAGCGGAGGATAACCGGATGGGTTTTGCGGGTTATAGGTTGGGTTTGTCATTTGTCCAAAAGGGGGTTGTTGCGGAGTCTGAGAATTTTGTCCTGCCGAGAACTGCGGGTTTCCTTGAAAAAGGACATTCCATGGATTAGGTGCGGTAGACACATTTTGTCCATGTGGTTGATGGTAGACTCCGGATTGAGGCTGCCCCCCAGCATGACAGTGCCCCCCGAATGGAATTTTTCCTCCAGTGGGAGGATGCCCCCCAACTTGAGGGAGAGTTCCCGTAATTTGAAAGCCAAATGTAAATGACTTACCTATGCCGTCGGGCGGATTAGGACCACCAAGACCGGTCCCTCCCAGTTGTTGGATAGGTATGGAACTTCCCGCCATGACTTGGGTAGTAGTGGCAGTGGAAGTATTCAGTGATCTGAACCCAAAAGGGAGTGTAGGTCTTGGTGTTATAGGTGTGCCAATCACAGCTTGGTTGACCACTGCATTACCGGTAGGAATAGTCAGAATGTGAGGGACCATTGTAGAATGGGCTGTCTGGAGGGGGAGAGTAGACCTTGGTCCAATGGACGATGTGTCCGGACCAACGGGCGGTGTGGTTGTAAAAATGGTGGTACCGGTAAAATGATTTAGGGGTACGGTGTAGGAAAAAGGTGCATTAGCACCTTCCCCTGTTCCATAAATATCTCGCACCAAGTGTGGTGGACTTAGAACAATGTCCACGGTCCAAAAGGGGTCATCGGCTAAAGGGTTTTGATGAGACCCAGCTGGAATGTCAGAAGGATTGATGACGACAAATTCACCAGTGGAATTCAGTTGGACACGTCGTTCATATCCCTCCGAAATGAAGAAAGCTTCCGGAGACTCTGAAAAAATTCAAAAATTCTCCAAAGGAGTGGGAACTTCTTCCTGGGAAGTTGTAGTATTTTTAACCTCACTCTATTGAGGAGATTCCTTTGTAGAATGAGGGGGTAAAGGGGTGTTTCCTTCCATATCTTCTGGAGGAAGTCCCTGTAGCCTCCGCGAATGGCGTGGAGGGTTGATGTTGGTGAAAAAGAGTCGGCGAAAAAAATCTATGGCCAACTACCCGAAAAGAAACACATATGCTAATAGAAATATAAGAATCACAACAAAGCAAACAAGACCTTCTTTTGATGACCGTACTAGTTGGTGATGAAATCCAATGTCGCGTGATCAAGTCTAGAAGGGGCAGGGATAGGGTGGAACAGTTACAATGGCAACCTGCTTAATGGACTTACGCCTTGGTGAAAGATTCCATGCAGTAATTGTGGATTTACCCTCCAAGGAGCCCGAGTGAGTTTGACCAATGTCTACTCTAGGTACAGTGAGACTTCCCTTCACCGTCACCTTGTGTAAGACCCTAAATATTATGGCCACTAAGGTTACCAACTCACAGTCAGCCCCTGGGCGGGAACAATCGACAGTCCGATCCGAACGTACGAGCAGGGTATCGAGCCTGAAATCAACCAAAATGCTTCCACGCAGTAATTGTGGATTTACCTTGAAGTGACCCCCATAATACGATCTGACCACCACAATCAGTTGAACCATGGAGGGATAATCTTCGTAACTCACCCGAATGTGACCTCGTGCATAACCCCTATGTGAGAGGGGGATCCCAGGAAGACTTATACGATGATTGGATTTGACTCTCCCTGACTCAAGATGCTAATGTTTGTTTTGGAAACTTTGGAGAGTTATGCTCACAGCCTAATCCAAAGTACTAAGCCTAGTCTACTGTTGGTGGAGGATCCTAGAAAAGAAAAAGTTCTAAATAAATTTTAATTAGCGTTGATTTTATAGCTGTTCTTTATGCAAAAAGGGGTGCATGGAAGTGAAATGAATGGAATTATGAATCAATCCCAAAAATGCATCAGAGATGATAAGCATTCATTTATTTTCAATGAACATCTATCTAAGGGAGAGAGAGAAAGTTCTTTTCACTAACAAGCACTGATAAGGAATGTCCTCAAACAAATTTTCTTCAATCAAATCCTGATGTGATGCTAAAACTTTTGAGATGCCTTCTAACATGCACAATCAATCATGAAGATTATTTTTATTGTTTGCATATGAATAATGATCAATTCAACACAATGCTCGTCTTGCTAATTATCTTCTTGTATGAATGAAAATCATACCAACACAAGAAAAAATCGTACAAAAAATACACCCTCTCGTTGTAATCAAAAAAAGAAGCGAAATAAAAGAAACAATCAAAGAGAAACCAAACTTCACACCCAAAAGAAAAATTCGAAGAACAATGATCTTGACTAAAACCAAATGAAAAGATATGTAGACCTTTGATGACCTTCATCGGTGTTTTTCGTTCAGTCGACGAGGAGAGAAAGACAATGCATGGGTTTCAAACTCCAAATGGAAGAAAAACTCAACAACAATAGTGAAGAAGGATACAAAATCCAAGCAGCAAGATGTTTTTTCTTCAAGAAAAAGATAGATGTCAAAGCTGGGAAGAAGGAGGATTGACTCACAAGGTGACCCAACAAGAGAGACACAGAGAAAAAACCCTGAAAAAACAATTCTGGAAGGTTTATTGGCCAAATGAGGGCTGGTGCTCTGTTGCCAAAGGCAAGGAGTGTTATAGCTCTTTGTGTAAGGCTATTAGGGAGTGTTGGCACTCTTTTAACACAAGGACAGGGGTGCTAGGTTCAAAAACTCCCAAAAATGTCAAAAATTCCAAAAATTGCAATTCAATCTCAACAATTAGGCTAAGTATGATGGGGTAGGGAGCCAATCAGCTCATGAAACCAATCAAAAGAGGAGTGAACCAGGTTTGAAACAATAAAGGGGTAAAACAAGGTCAATGAGGAGAAATCAAAACAAGAAATTTCGATTTGAGGTTATTTCCCCAGTGGAGTTGCCAGTTTCTGTTGTAGGAAAATCTCCCTGCGGACAGGTGGATTACCTCAAAGAGCTTGACCTTAACTCTAAGACAGAAAATGCTTAATGTGGACACTAACTTCCTTTCAAATCTATCCAAACTAACACATGAGAAGGAAGGAGAACATAAGTACGTATTTATCGACATTTGTCCCTGCACGCTCTGAGTTGCACTCCAATCCTTTGCTCCTCGCTGAGTTCTGTAGACAAACAGGATACGACCACTTCCTATTCTATTGATATTATCTTGAAAACAGATCTATCTATCAATGATAAGTTCATGTAACATCAGACGCAAACTAGAAAGAAACAGGCCAATCATGTCATATTAATGAGAATAACGACAGCAGTACTTACAATCGTAGATGTTAATGCGACATCTTCGTCAAGTCCCCTTCGTCCAACCCTTACTCGAAAGATCCACAATCTGGATAACAGCAGCTTCACTGATCACTCTCCTTGGGTTGACTGTGTGTTTCCTATGAGATCATAGGTTTCATGCTAGCAATTATTCTCCCCCCTTCACCATCATAGAGCTTGCTTATATAGGTTAAGAGGAGCTTAACCTCTTGAGTTATCTTTAGAACAAGTTGAGGAACCTCCTCCTTAGATCAGGGATCTCCTGATGGAACCAATAATTTGAATGCAACTGCCTTCTAAACTTGAAAGATCCTCCCCTTATTCTCCTCAACGGGCCAACTACTGCCTCAGATTAGGCAGCGCTCCTTCAAAAAGGACATCAGAGCGTTGTAGCACTCCCTAAGAAGCTTGAGGGGAGTGCCAGTGCCCTAAAGGTGGATAGTTCTCCTTCAAAGGGGTAGGAGAGCGTTATAACGCTCCCTGAATCCTTATAGGGGAGCGCCAGCACTTCCTAGATTGACATAGGGGAGCGCTTACCCTCAGAACCTTTGATTAAGAGCTCTTCTCAGGTGTCAAGAGTTCCTTGACTTCATTTAATCAATTTCTCTTCTCCAAATCAAGTGTATGAGATGTTTTAAGTGCCTCCTTAATGTCGTCAGCATGGCAGTATGCTTGAACAACATTTGCAACACTTGTGAACAACTTGCGACACTTGCGAAAGTTGTAAGGAAGATGCGACACTTACGACAATTGAGAGGAACATGTGACACTTATCCAATTGAGTAATTTTGACATGTAACAATTTCCCTCTTGTCAAAGGCTCATTTTATTCTCTGTTGGTGATCTTGATCTTTATCAAGTATTTTCTCTCTAGCCTGTTGTACTTCTACTAGTTTTTGTATCCTCCTGACCATATCATCAGGTTCTCCTTGGTAGTCCTGGAGGAATTTTTCCATAGGCAAGGCAAGCTGAGTAGGAAAAGTAGCTTCCACTCCATACAGAAGCTGAAAAGGGGAAACGCCTAGTGACCTTTTTTTTGTAACTCTGTCAGCCCATAATGCAAAGTTCAGCTTTGAGTCACATTCTTTCTTGTTGTCTTGTAATAATTTTTTGATGATCTTTATGAGGATTTTGTTAGAGGACTCAGCCAAACCATTTCCCTGAGAGTAGTAGGGAGTAGAATGGACTAGGGTAATCTCATATTTCTCACAAAATTTGATTAATGGTTCAGCTCTGAAAGAGGCAGCATTGTCTGTAACAACCCTGCTTGGACATCTGAATATGGACATGATATCTTCAAGGAAGCTAATGATTACCTTGTGGGAGGCACTCCTTATAGGGATGGCTTCTATCCATTTGGTGAAATAATCAGTGGCAGTAAAAATCCACCTATGTTGGCCACTTGAGATGGGGTGGATCTATCCGATGAAGTCAATACCCCACTGTCAAAAAGGTCCAGAAACAACTACTAGTTTCAAAGGAAAATATTTGCACTGATGCTTTCCAACAAACTTTTGAAACTTGATAGAAGCGCTAATATTTGCACAAATATAAATAAAAAGGTTGGGCTAGAAATACCCAACTCTGAGGATTTTATAAGTTGAGGTCCTCCAAAAATGATGTCCCCCAAATAAGTTGTCATGAAAATCAGTCATAGCTCTTTGGGCTTCTTGTGGGTCCAGACATATTAATAGAAATCCTAGAGGATCCTTGCAATACAAAACCTGATCAATGAGACAATATTTGATTGCTTTGAGTTTCAAATCTCTTACCTTGTTCTTTTCCAAACCAGCAGGAGGCTTCAACTTCTACAGAAAATATATGATATCTTTATACTAGATGTATTCTGCCAAATTGAGGTTGACATCAACAATCTCAATTTGTTGATTTTCTGAGTTTACATTCATGAAATTAACCCCTAAATCCTTGCAACCTGATTCAGCCAACAGATTGGCTAAACCTTGGTCGTTTACCAATTTAGTGGGCTTTATTTGAAGGTCAAATTCCAAAATTTTGGCAATCCATTTGCTTATCTTCCCATCTATGTCAGGTTGGATCAATATTTATTTTACCGAGGCTGAGGGGACATATGAAAAAATCTTTGAATGAAGAACATAGATCCTGAAATCCTTGAGGGATTTTACCAAAGCATATGCCTACTTCTCCATGATATCATATCGCATTTCCGCATCCCTCAAAGCTCTGCTGAAAAAGGAAATAGGTTGATCTAACCCCTCTATATTTCTTTGTAGAAAACTAGCAGCCAATGTATCATATGAGGAAAAAGAAAATATCAGATATTCCTTAGAATAGTTAGGGATGATGAGAACATGTGCCTCAGTCAAATCCCCTTTGATTTGGCCAAAATAATTTCTGGACTCAGCAGTCCATTTCACCTCACTTTATTTTCTAAGCATGGTTCTAATGTGCTTAACCAACTCAGAAAAATTAGAAATGAACCTTCTCAAAAAGTTGATTTTACCCAAGAAAGACTGAACCTCTTTTTTATATCTAAGAAAAGATAAGGTATGGATGGCCTCTAATCTTCATGGATTTATTTTTACCCCTTCAGCTGACACAATATGCCCCAATAATTTTCCCTCTTTCATAGCGAACAAATATTTCTTAGGGTTGAGGGAGAGACCATTTATTTTACATTTCACGAAGACTTTCTTCATATGATGGAAATTCTCTTTACCTGACCTTGATAATACTGTAATGTCATCCAAATAGATGACTACAAAATTATCTTTCTCCCCAACAAAGGAAATTTCCATGGCTCACTGGAAGGTTTCCCTTGCATTCATCTATCCAAAGGGAATTTTAGCATGCATGAGTGTGCCCCAGGGAGTAGCGAAGGTTTTATTTTCTCTATCTTCAGGCAGAACATAGATCTAATTGTAGCCAAAAAATCCATCAATCATGGACATCCTATATGATCCAGTCACTTTCTGCAAAATGTACTCAATCTTTGGCAAGGGGTAGTTATCCTTTTTGGAGCTCTTGTTCAAATTCCTGAAATCTACACATAACTTGATTTCCCCATTTTTCTTTCTCACAAGCACCAAATTTTCTACCCATTCTAAATATCTCAGGAGAGTAATGATTTGGGCATCTAGCATCTTTTTCACTTCCCTTTCCATACTGGGAAACAAAATAGGATTTATCTGTCTAATTTTCTTCCTAAAAGGTTTGGCCTCCTCTTTCAAAGGAATCTTATGCTCAATGAGTTTGGTGTCATATGTCCTTAAATATTCATATTTCCAAGCAAACACATCATCAAACTCCTTCAAAATCTTGGCATATTCAACCCTTTTCTCCTTTGACATACTGCTAGACAATTTAACATACTTGAGATCCTCCTTTGATCCTAAATTGAATTCAGTCACATCAACCGCTCCAGTTGAACCTTTAACCTTTATAGCAACATCACTTTTGTCAAACGATCTCTCCAAGGGGACAAGTCCATTTGGAATATGGTTACTTGGAAACTGAACAATGTGATGGTCAACAATTTTATTCAGAAAAGCATCAGCATGAGGGATTTCTTTAGTATCTTGATCCTAATCAATATGAAAATCAGAAAATTCATCCACGGTCTCAAGAAATCTTTTCATTTCAAGATCATCCTCAAAAACTTTCCAATGTTTGACATTGTCAGGAATAAAGGGTTTGTATTTTACTTCCACCTCATACTTGAGTTTGGAGGGCAAAGGAACCTTGAAATTACTTGTTGAGATAGCCAATGAATCTACCATAGATTTCTTCTCTCTTGGAACAAATGAGATATTAAAATCCAACAAGAAACTATCAACAAGATCCCAGATTTCGTTTTTGTAGGCCCTTAACCTAAGGTGCTTAGTTTGATACATATTTTTGACCTGATGGACAAGTAACTCAGCATCTCCAAACACTACTATCTCCTCAATATCCATGTCTTTAGAAGCTCTCAAACCCAAAACAAGAGCCTCATATTCTGCCATATTGTTTGTTGTTTCAAATTCAAGCTTAAAAGATAGAGATATGGTCTTGTGGTTAGGGGAAATGAAAACTACCCCATCCCCAACACTTTCTCTTGAAGAGGCTCCATCAAAAAACATTTTTCAAGCATAGATATTGGAAGGAAATTTTTCACAAGAGGTGATGGGTTTCTTTCTAATTTCAATAGGTGCTTGAGGACCATCAGTGAGTTGTAACATACTAGTTCCTAGATCAATGTCTACTGCAAAAATGGGGTGGTTGGTCAGATTTGCTCCATCACTGATAATGTAAGCAAGTTGTGCTTCCCTATAAATTCTTCTAAGATCTCCCCCAAACACAGGAATAGTGGCATATGAAATATCCATATGCAATGTTCCCCCAGTATTTTAATCCACTATATAGACAAAAGAATTCCAAACTTAGGGGGAACATCAACCACCACAATATCCATGACCACACTTTTCATTGGCAATTGGAACAAGGCAATAACCAGGTCTTTGATAACCCTGAGACACTTCACATTTCTAGAATCAAATGAGTACAGGTCATGTTATGTTTTTGTAACCTCTAACCCAAGCTCATCCATGACAATCTTAGGCATGAGATTGTGAGATGCCTCTGAATCCATCAAGCAGTTGTGCAGCACCTTATCATGAATTTTCAATGAGGTATAGAAAGGAGGGGAGGAGTCATCCCTATCCTCTACCAAAGGTCCCAGCATGACAACGGGATTTTCATCTTAGAGGTTGACTGAGTTTGTGGGATGAGATGAAGGTTCAGGCTGCAACATTTTGTAAAGGTAGCTTTTGAAGTCCTCATTCTTGACTAACTTTGAAAAAGGTACAGGGATTTTAATATTTTGAATCTTGTTCTCAAAGATAAATGAGGAGGGAGGCTTTAGAATCTCCTTCACTTCTGGGATAGGATTCTCAACCACTGACTAGAGTTTTTGTGCCTCTTTTTTTTTACTGTTAGTTGCCACATCCTTAGAAGGTTTCACTATTCTAGTAGGTTGATCATGAATTTCAAGCTCTCCCTCTTTATTCTTCGACCTTAGGTTGTATCTATTTGAATTACCACTGGTCATTTTCTCTTTACTCAACTCATTTAGTTGGTTTTCCATGAGAGCCTCTTCATATGCAAATTGAGTTAAATGAGGAGATGAAGAGGTGTCACCAAGACAATGGATTTCAGGATTAGCTTCTTCTTCCTCTCCTTCTTCATCAATAACCAGTTTATTTTGTAGAGGGGCTTGGATTTGTTTATCATCCCTGCCTCTATTTCTTTGGTCTCTTTGGATGATCTGAGGGGAATTATTTTGTCTTTTGAATTTAACCCTATTATTAGCATTATGGGGGTTCCTATAGCTATTACTTACTCCTAAGTTTTTCAACTGCCAATATATTGGACTCTACTTCAAGGGTTTCATCTTGCATATGAGCCAAGGAGGTAGCTCTCCTTTCTCTCAATAGGAGGCAAAAATCAAGGTCAAAATCACTAGCATAAGTAATCTTGGCATAGATTTCTGTAGGCTTAATTTCAGTGGGGATCTTATTGTACATCTTATTAAATCTCTTTGAAAAGTCTGAAACAGATTCCCCCTCTTCTCTCTTAAGTGGTCCAAACTCTGTAATATAATAAAGGAAGTCATTTTTATCCCCCAGTGTCTCAGGAATGAATCATCCAGAGCTTCAATCCCATCAATAGATCCAAGAGTCAAATGCCTTAACCATTTTCTAGCCTCACCATCAAGGCTCTATACAAAAACGCTCAACCAGACATATTCATTTTCAATATTAAGATTATATGCATAATTGTAAAAAGTTGAAAGGTGTTCTTCAGTAGTTAGGCCTTCCTCTCCTGTAAAATTGGGCATATACTTGAGGTAATATCCAACTGGGAGGGGACTCATATGCTAAGGTAAAACAAGAGGGGTGTATCTATCATCCACTATGGCATCCATTCTGTTTCTAGGAATATTAGCACCTTCCATTGGAATGTGAACTATAGGGGAACTGGGGGGAGATGGATTTTGGACAGGTGGGACCAGAGTTGTGTTTCCAGGGAAAAGGGGAAATGGTTGAGTGTTGGAGGAGAATATTATGGGTTTCGATGGAAAATAAGTTTCCTCCTCTTTAGATACAAAAACTATGATAGGAGGAAGAGTAGGAAAACCCAAAGTAGGAAAATCTTTTGAGTCTTTGGGTCTAAGCCACTTTAAAATCTCAGGGGAAATAGGGGTGTCAGAAATTTCTTCTAAATAAGGCCTAGAGGGGGAGAATTCAACAGGGAAAATCCCAAAATTTAAACTTTTAGAAACTCCAAAAAATGGTATAAAAGGAGAATTAGGTGCAGCTACTGGATTTTTTAAAGAAGAATTATGTAAATTACTAGAATCCTATGGTACAACAGTTGAAATCCATTCTTGCGAGATCTTTCCTTTTTTGATAATATTTTTTGGGTCAGCTTCAGGTGTTTCCAGAGGCAGTTGTGGAGTATACCTTGTGTGTCTACCTTTAGGAGCCACAATTGAAACAAGGGAGTTTCCATATGCAAGTTGCAATCTTCAAGGTATGGATTTCTGATGCACCTTCAGAATCAGAATTTATTTGTCTATCCCAGAGAAATTTCTTCCATTCGTTCCCCGAAAATGGCGCCATGAATGTTAGAACTGAGAGTCACCCTTAGATTGCAAGAGGATAAGCCCAATACCCATCAAAAAATTTGGTGGATGTTTTTTTTATGAGTGGAGGTCAAATGGACAAAACTCAATACATGAATGATTTTAATAACAGAAATCAGACAAGCAATGCATAGGGAAGTGAGGTCCTCATTAACTTCAGTCAATGATTTGAGTTTAAGTGTGAGCAGAAGGAATACTTAGTGAGAGAGGTGAACAAGACTGCTTTTGGCACAGGGGTAGACTCAAGGTTCAACGCTACAACAGTGCACCAACAAAACCCTAACTATCGGCCCTTTCGGCAACACCTACGAAGCAGATGAAGTTTCAGCCGAGGTAGAGGCAGGGGTCGTTGTAGGACTCAGATGTCTGTAACCTTAGCTAGGACACAAACCTGTGATTCTAACATTTAATAGAGCACTTAGTAGTAAACATTCATCACTATCCAATTCTTAGCAACAGTGCAGACAAACCCTAATTACAAAGAATCGTAGTATTCAACCATATCCACTTCTAATAGCACTAAGCATAAAGGGAACACATTAGATCTAGTAGATTCAGGAACTAAGCATACTCACATAGGTCATATCTAACATTCTTTCTCCTTAATAAGCACAAAGCAGCATCAGTTATGTCTAGCATTCATCTATACTAAATAATTCAGCAAGAAAACACATCAACACATCGCACAAAGTAGAGAAACACAGCATATACGTGGTTCACCCCCACCCTGGGGCTATGTCCACCAAATCTTTGTCTTATTTATTAGCTTCTTCAATTAGTTACATGCACATAGCCACAAAACCCTACTCCGCAGAGGATAGGATATCTGCGTAGCTCACTAGAACCTCCTTCTCTGAGTATATTTAATCACATGGCCTTCCACAGTCTCTTACAATGAATTGTACTTAGCTCTACAAGTCTCACACAGAATGAACAAAGCATCGACATATTTTGATCATATAGATCCAACCTTAGCACTTAGCCATTCCTTACAACTTCTACTTATTACATCGCCTAGTCTTCTATATATATTACAAAATATGCCTAAGCATGGGTAAACCCATGGGTTGACATTCCCATACCCATTGCATGATCCCAAAACCCAAAAATCCCTAAAAAGGGCCCGAGCTTCCGTGATCTCCTCTTTGTCTTATGCTTTATCTTCTACAGGTTGTCGAAGTCCCAAAAATAGGTTAAGCGTGACCAAGAGTCCTCAAAACTTGTTCAAGGGCCAATAGGCCCCCAACACTCACCTGTGACTCGTCCCGAGTCACTCTAGTCTAGGTAGTTCTGCTTCAAAATCATCGAGCTTGGCTTGAGCTGCTTCAAATTTTTTTTCTGTCACAACCTCTTATTCAACAAACTCTTGGATGACTACCTCATTCATGGGTCCCTCTAGGTGATGTTCAGCTGCAGTAACAACTTGCTCCAGTTCTACTCCCCAACCTTCTATCTCTGTGAACAGTTGGTAAGCCTCATATTATACAGGTTGGAGCCTCTGGGTCACTTCCATGACCTTGCTTTGAATGGTGTGAACCTACTACTAGGAAGTGCACAACTCCTAGGATCATTTCATTCTTTCTACCGCTGACAGGGGCTTCAACTGCACCTATATTGTCTCTGCTCTTTGCTTCGTCTCTTGCAGCTGTGACTCTAGTGGCTTCAGTTCTGCATTCTTGGTGAGTTGTTCATAATTCTAGACACTACGATCACTGAGTTGCTTGCATTCCATGGTAAGAGCCTTTATTCATTCGACTGCACTCTGAGAAGTTTCTTCTCTTTGATCTCTTACATCCTACAGAGTGTTGGGCACTATGTGGAGCTCTAAATCGGCTATTCTTTTTTGTAGCTGATGGATGGATTCCGCGAGTTGTTCTACTTGATGCTCAACCTGGTCTTCTTCCTATGGCTCTAATCCTATCACAGATAAAAGTGCTCTGTTGATTGCTTCTTTTACCTAGATTTTCCCTGCGAGCAATTGTTCCTTTTCTTGCTACATCTGTGCTTTCTCTTCGTCAAAATTTGTCTGGAGAGAAATCTTCTCCTACTCTGTAACTCGATGTTGTTCTATAAGTATTCCCTATACTTGCTTCAAATCCTAGGTGGATTTTTATTTTTCCTCTTGTGCTCATCGAAGGCATGCTTTAGTTACATCTGTGAGTCAGCAGAGTTGGGTTTGCTCATCTCCCAACTCTTGTTCTCCTGATGGTAGGGGTGTAGTGGAGACTGCATGACTGGACTAAAGGGTGTGCTATACCCCTAAGATTTTGACCTCAATTCTATCATACATTTCCTCCTACTTAGCTTCTTTTTTCTCCATGATTTCCAATGACGCATTGTTTAGAGATGCTATGATGAAGTCAAAGTCATCACGAGTAAGAACAGTCTTTATCTTGGTCACGGTGGCTTTCTATTTCTTCTGGGAAGAAGGTTTCGAGGGAGAAACCTTCCTCTTCTTCATGGGGTCGGTCTCATTTCTTGATAGTGTTACTTCACCTTTCCTTTGTTCATATTCTTTGTCCTTTGTTTCTTCTACATAATCATCACCTCCTCCCTCAGGTGATATGGAAGCAATCTTCCTTGAGGCATTGCTTAAATCTTGGACCTCTTCAGTCTTCATCATTTTCTTGGCTCTGAGTGTATCATGCGTGGTTTTTGGGCTATCAGGGTCGGACATCTCTACAGGGTCTACTGGAATAACAAGGTCGGTTGACCAGTCCTTAGTGATCTCATCAAGATCCTCTTCCATGAGATTGTAGTACAACTATAGTTGCTCCTTATGTTCATCAGCTCGCGTTGTGATGTAAATGAAATTTCGATCTGCATTGAACTTCATTAGGGGTCGAAATCTATGTAAGGTGTTCGAAGTCATGTGAGGCTCTGCTTCTATGGCTCTCTGTTAAGGTCCTAACCCACACATAGGTAGATCAATGTATTCAGATGTAATAAAGGTCAATATTAAAAAGGCCTTTCAATAAAATAGAATAAGGCGGATGTAAGAAGACCTAATAGAATCTTCTACTTCTAGAAGGATCTTCCTCTAGATGCTTCTCTTAATAGACATATTTAGTATAAATAAGGGTCGAGGGTATGAAAACCCTATCTTGGAGATTATTGTAACAGAGTGTTGCTCGACTGGAGGTTGCCCCCTCGAAGAGGCCTGTGAACATTGTTTTCTGAATCAAAGTGTTATTTCAGTTGTTGCTCGTATATTATTTATGTGTTATTGTGGAGGTTATGCTAGTTATATTACTGTTATTCTGCCATTTCTAGCATTTCATTTATGTTCTGCGTATTTATTATATCTGGTATCTTCCAAGTGGTATTAGAGCACTTTCCTTGGCAGAAATTGTGGGAATTTTTTTCAGGGTAGAGACGTATTCCGGCGTCTTTAAGCCACAGAGATCTGTCGTTACGTGCATAAACCCGTGGTTGAGGAATTCATACACACAGGAAATACAAGTGGTTCTTAAGCGCACATCTATTGGCCACCCTTGTAACCCCTGTTGGTACCCCTTCGAGTAGTAGCGCATCAGACAACACTTGTGTATGGATCAGCCTAGATTTCCTGAAGCCCTCTTTAGATAAACTTATCGGCCACCGGACTGCTATAGTGTCATCGAGAACAACACTCGGGAAGATACTCTCTAGTACCTGGGTAGTCGGGTAGTACGGCTAAGGGTATGGTCTATCCTCCTTAGTTAGTGCCCTGAGATATTGGGCTGAGTACTATTGTTGGACCTCACACGTATATCAAAGAGCTATAACACAGGGCAAACCCTTATCTGTAGAACCCTTGAATACCTAACCCTTGGGGGACAGAAACATAAACACATTAAAACCGACCAGATCTATTGTCACGCAATTGTGTTTGGGTTTCCAAGTAAATACACATTTCTTTCTGGTTAAGAATTTGGGGATTTCATCACTACAATATTCTTCAGACCGGAGTATAACTCCGTAGGTGTAAATAAAATAAAATAAAGTCTGGAAATTTTTTTACCATTATTTGAGACCTATTCCATTGGATTCATCTCTTCACCCTTATCACAGTCATCCATATCATTTTTCGTAAAAAAAAAAATTGACCCCGCCCGCCCCTTTTCAGTTCACCCATCCTCATGGCCCATACCCATAGCCAAGAACTGGAGTCTCGCTTCAACACCTTGCAATCTAGTTTCCTTGAGACCCAAAAAGAAGTGAAACAACTCAGTGCTACTATTGCCTTCCGAGATACATCCATCAATACCACCATAAATGCATCTATGCAGTCCTCAATGGAGGAAGTCAAACAAGAACTGACCACCCAGCTTGAATATGTTTTTGCATCACTCTACACCAAAAGTAAAGATCCCTACCGATGACCATTTTCCTGACGCACATCCAAATACTGAAGGTGAACCTTCATCCCATTCCCATACCTTTCAGCCCCATCACTTTCAACATGACATACGCCTTCTGCGGGTGGATGTAACCAAATTTGATTTCTCATACCCCACTGGTTGGGTCACCCAAATGGAACATTATTTCTTTTTATACGGAATTACAGATGACTTGGCCAAACTCAGGTATGGTGTTCTCCATCTAGATCAAGAAATCTGGCAATGGTGGCAATGGAGAAAAACTTCTCGTCAAGGGTATATTGCTTGGACCCAATTTGTGACTGAGCTTTATGAATGCTTTGACACTGACACCAGCCATTTGGGCCATTTGAAAAAATTGAAACAATCAAGAACAGTCGAAGACTTCATCACTACATTTGAGCACCTGGCTTTTCAAACAGAGGGCATGATTGATGCTTTCTTTCGAGAGTGTTTTATTAGTGGCCTTAAGGAGGAGATTCGGGCCCATGTCCTCATGGCTCGACCCTCGAGTTGGGTGGAGACTACTAAAAAAGCTAAAGAATCACAACAAGTTGTATCCTCTCAAACCCATAAACCTTCCTTTATCCCTCACCCTAAACCCATAAATACCACTACTATTCCCTCTGCCCCATTAAAGATCCAAAAATTGAATTCGGATGAAATGGCTGAACGCCAACTCAAAGGCCTTTGTTATAATTGTGATGAAAAATATTTCCCAGGCTACAAATGTAAGGAACAAAATATTTTTATGGCCATCTCTAAGGATATTTTGGAAGAGGATGTTGAAACTCCCATTGTGCCTGAGTCACCTGAAATCACTGACATAACCCCTCCCTCCGACCCTCCCACAGTAGAACCGATCATTTCCCTCAATGCTCTCACCGGCTTCTCCGCCCCCCAAACCCTCAAGTTAATTGGTTACATCAAGAATCAGAAGTTCATCATTCTGGTTGATAGTGGAAGTACCCATAATTTTATTCATCGCCACATTGCCCAAGAAACCCATTGCTACATCCATGCCATCAAAAATTTCTAAATTATGATTGCCAATGGTGGTTCCATGAAATGTGGAGGGCGCTGTGAAAATGTGCATCTCCACATCGGTGACTACCACCTCAAATCCCATATGTTTGCTACCGACATGGGTGGTTGTGACATTGTGTTGGGTGCAGACTGGATAATGACCTTGGGTCCCATTCTCATGGATTTTAAGGACTTAACCATGCAATTCGACTAGGAAGGCCACCAATATAAATTCCAAGGCATCATTGTTGGTTCATCTGAGGTCATTAGTTCACATCGTATGGAAAAGATGCTCAAAAAAGGTCACTCTGGTGTCATTGCCCAACTCCATGCCATACAAGCAACAGAGACACCCTCAGTGCCGCAAGACCTCCAAACTCTCCTTTCTAAACATCAAATGGTATTTTCCACTCCCCAAGGACTCCCTCCTTCCCACGGTGTTCATGATCATTCCATTCCCCTGGTACCAGGAAGCCTTCCTCCCAATATCCATCTGTATCGCCACCCCTTTTCACAAAAAAATGAAATTGAGAAAATGGTCCATGAACTCCTTACTGCAAGCATTATCCGTCCTAGTACGAGCCCTTACTCTTCTCTGGTAGTCATGGTCCTGAAGAAAGAAGGTTCTTGGAGAATGTGTCCTGACTTTCATGCCCTCAACAAACTGACCATTAAAGATAAATTTCCCATTCTTGTCATTGATGACCTCCTGGATGAATTGAGTGGAGCCCAATTCTTTACTAAACTTGATCTTCACTCGAGATATCTCAAGATACGTATGAAAGAGGCAGACATCTCCAATATGGCCTTTCGAACTCATTAGGCCACTATGATTTTTTGGTCATGCCCTTTGGCCTGTGTAATTCCCCCTCCACCTTCCAAAGCCTCATGAATCATGTCTTCCACCCCTTTCTCTGTCATTTTGTCTTATTTTTCTTTGATGATATCCTCATCTATAGAAAAACCTAGATAGACCATCTTACTCATGTGGATCAAGTTCTCCATCTACTCTCTCAGCACCAAATTTTCCTGAAACAATCTAAATGTGCTTTTGGTGCCTCAGAAGTAGAATACTTGGGTCATCTGGTGGGCTAGGATGGCATCAGGGTGGACCCAAAAAAGATTGATGCTATGCAAGACTGGACGCACCCAAAGACTCTCAAAATTTTGCATGGATTTTTTGGCCTCACAGGGTATTATCACAAGTTTGTTAAGAACTACAGAAAGATTGCAGCACCTCTCACTGCTCTCCTCAAAAAGAACTCTTTCACTTGGACTCTAGCAGTGGCTCAAGCTTTTCAAACCTTGAAGATGACCATGTGCACCACTCTGATTCTGGCCCTTCTTGATTTCACAAAGACCTTTGTGTTGGAATGTGATGCCTCGGGGAAAGGAATCGGTGTTGTCCTTATGTAAGAGGGTCGACCTTTGGCCTTCACCAATAAGAAACTATCTGAAAGGAATCTGGGCAAACCCATTTATGAAAAGGAAATGTTGGCTATTCTACATGTCATTGAGTTGTGGCATTCTTATCTCTTGGGGCAACGCTTCCAAATTAAGACCGGCCATCAAAGTCTCAAGTACTTTCTGGAACAATGCATTTCCTCCCAGGACCAACAAAAATGGGTGACTAAGCTCTTTGGATATGATTATGAGATCATTTACAAGAAGGGAAAAGACAATGTCGTGGCGGATATATGAAGACGAAGGATCCCTTTTTTCTCTTTCCTTCATTGTATTTGATTGGCTCCAAGCTGTGTGCCATGAATGGCTTCAAGATCCCAAAAGTTCACATCTGATCCAGCAATTGTAGACCAAGGCTCCGACTTCCCTAGGGTATTGTTGGCTCCAAGATGAGCTTCGATACAAAGGCCATTTGTATTTAAGTAAACAATACAAGCTTAAATCCACGGTACTTTCTAAGGTTCATGCTACAACCACAATAGGGCACTCAGGGTTCACCAAAACATATGACAGGGTCAAACGTTCTTTTTTCTGGGATGGTATGAAACAGGACATCTGTAATTTTGTTGTTGAATGTGAGGTGTGTCCACACAACAAGGGAGAAATAGTCAAATCTTCGGGCACACTACAACCACTTACGATTCCCCCTGTTAGTTGGAAGGATATCTCTATGGACTTTATTATTGGCTTACCCAAATTGGGGAATAAATTAGTGATAAGGGTGGTTGTGGATCGCCTTTCCAAGTATGCTCATTTTTGTGCTCTTCACCACCCATTTACTGCATCTACGGTGGCTAAAATTTTCATGGACTAGGTCTTCAAGCTTCATGTCATGCCGCACTTTATTGTTTCTGATCATGACCCAACTTTCACAAGCAATTTTTGGCAAGAACTGTTTAAGCTACAAGGCACCCAATTGCATCTCATCTCAACTTATCATCCCCAGACAGATGGTCAAACGGAAGTTGTCAACAAGTGTTTGGAAACATATCTAAGGTGCTTTGCCTCTGAAAAACAACACTAGTGGGCTCAATGATTACCCCTCGCTGAATGGTGGTATGACACTTCATACCATACAACCACTCGCATGACTTCTTTTGAAGAGGTATATGGACAAAAGCCACCTTCAGTTCTCTCCTACTTACCGGGTACCTCTAAGGTCCAGGCGGTTGACCAAACACTTACAGTCCAAGAGGATATTCTTCGTACCCTTAAAGAGAACCTCGTTATGGCAGAGAATTGCATGAAGCAGCAAGCAGATCAAGGTCGCTCTGAACGTCAATTTTCCGAAGGGGATCAGGTGTTTTTGCGACTACAACCATATAAGAAAATTTCCCTCAAGGTCGAGCATTATCAGAAGCTAGCGCCCAAATTTTATGGTCCTTATACAGTTCTCAAGCATGTGGGACAAGTTGCATATCAGTTAGATATGCCCAGTCAGTCGAAGCTACATCATGTTTTTCATGTTTCATGCTTAAAGAAGGTGATTGGAACCAGGTGCCAAATTCAAACCAACCTTCCAGAGTTAGCTGAAGAAGGATCCATTTGGCTACAACCAGAAGTGGTTTTGGACCAGCGTGAGTGTTGCCTGCATCAGAGAACCATCAAGGAAGTGCTAGTCCAGTGGAAAGATACAACTCCAACAGATGCCACTTGGGAACCAGCTACCATTCTGCAGCAATTTCCACATCTCAAGCCTTGAGGACAAGGCTATTTTTAATGGGGCTGACATGTTAAGGTCCTAACCCGCACATAGGTAGATCAATGTATTCGGATGTAATAAAGGTCAATATTAATAAGGCCTTTCAATAAAATAGAATAAGGTGGATGTAAGAAGACCTAATAGAAGCTTCCACTTCTAGAAGGATCTTCCTCTAGATGCTTTTCTTAATAGACATATTTAGTATAAATAAGGGTTGAGGGTATGAAAACCCTAGCTTGGATATTATTGTAATAGAGTGTTGCTCGACTAGAGGTTTCCCCCTCAAAGAGGCCTGTGAACATTGTTTTCTGAATCAAAGTGTTATTTTAGTTGTTGCTCTTATATTATTTCTGTGTTATTGTGGAGATTATGATGGTTATATTACTGTTATTCTGCCATTTCTAGCATTTCATTTATGTTCTGTGTATTTATTATATCTGGTATCTTCCACTCTCTTCAGCTGAAGGTAGTACGTATGAAAAACAACGTTCAACTGCCACTATTTTCTCATATCACTCGAATACCATCATAGTGAACTTCGCGAAAAGTGGCTCGAAAGGTTCAATATCCGGGAAGGTTGCACCTTCCGGCATCACCCAGGAAATAAAGGTGATAAGGATAAGGAGCTAGCTAAAGTGGAAATTGTAGCCTTGATCCTACTCTTTGCGGTATTCTAGTTTGAGATGGTTCATAGGTACTTCACCCAGTTCATCTATAAACCTTCTACACACTTCCCTGCGAGGTCGACGATGAAGCCCGTGACCTGCGTAGGTCTGTTCTTCCTTACTAACTTCCCTTCAATTAACTGACAAGTGAGGTGCACTACACCATTCTAGATGGAGGCTACCTTGTATCCTCACATCCCATTCTCCAAATCATCGTATGTGTCTTTAATATTTTGTGCTAGTGCACGGTCTATGGATTTTTCTGGGTATAACTCCTGTGGATCGGGTCCTTGCATACTCAATCCTATGATCTTATGGATCAACATTGGTTCATCTTTAATATGGCGGTCTAGCCATAAGTAACTGCCATGGTAACATGATAGTTGCAGCTTGACATAAGCATTGACTTCCTGGTGTCTTCTGAAGTGTGGGATCTTCATGACATTTAACAAGGTGGATTGCGCAAGGTTCATCGTCCACGGCTGAGGGATTATCTTTGAGTTCTTCCCCTTCATTCTAGTTAGGTACTTGTATAGGGTGAGCATGCTATGGTTCTTACGATCTCTGAGGTTGAAGTCACTGAACTTCAACGCTGTTATCTTGTCTTGTTGCGCTCGAACTGCACGTATCCATTTTGGTAGGTACACAGAGACCATGGTGTACTCAAAATCTCTGGGTACACTATCATGACTTACAACACCGTCTAGAGGTAGGATATAGTCGGGTAATATAGATGGAATTAACTTCACTTTGGATAGATCGTCTCTATGTTTGGCTCGCATCTCTATTGTCAGTCGGGATGGCCCTAATCCACGAGCAGTCGACAGAGAGGATTGCACTCCTCTTGTCAATGACACTTGTACACCTGCATGCATCGACATTACTCTTTCGGTCATGAGGTTGATGAGAAATTCTTCAACAACTTTCTTTGTGCCATTGAACTCATCTGACATACACGCTCGAGGTTGAAAATCTCGGGTTCAAAGAGAAATATCTTAATAAAATGGGATAGATGGCAATAGCATGATGATCATTGTGTGAAAATCAACTAATCTGTGGGCTCAAATTCATGGTTAGAAAAAGTTTTATCGAACCATTTTTTGGCATAGGGGTAGACCCAGGGTTCAACACTACAACAATGCACCAACAAAACCCTAACTATCGGCCCTTTCGGCAACACCTACAAAGCAGATGAAGTCTCACCGAAGGTAGAGGTAGGGGTGGTTGCAGGAATCAGATGACAAACCTATGATTCTAACATTTAACAGATCAGTTAGCAGTAAACATTAATCACTATCCAATTCTTAGCAACAGCGCAGACAAACCCTAATTACAGAGCATCGTAGTATTCAACTAGATCCACTTCTAATAGCACTAAGCATAAAGGCAACACACAAATCTAGTAGATCTAGGCACTAAGCACACTCACATAAGTCATATCTAACATCCATTCTCCTTAATAAGCACAAAGAAACATCATTTCTATCTATCATTCATCTATACTAAATCATTTAGCAAGCAAACACATCAGCACATCGCTTCTTTATTAGCTTATTCAATCAGTTACATGCACAGAGCCACAAAACCTACTTCACAAACGATAGGACATMTGTGCAACTTGCTAGATCCTCCTTCTCCAAGTAGACCTAAGCACACAACCTTCCACAGTCTCTTAAAATGACTTTCATTTTGGCTCGCCCCTCGGATTTTATCATCTGCACACGTTGAGGCCCCGAAATGATCTGAGGTCGTCGATCTAAAAAGGGCCTGATATATGGGTGCGCTAGCAACTTTAGCAACCCTGCCAAAATTTGTCTTCATGCTAAATTTGGATTATTTCCATCTGCAATTAGATATAGTGCCACAGCAAACCGTCACAGGGGATTTCGATCATTGAAGACTGCACCTGCTCACCTGCGTTCATGTTGCTTTGTGTGATAACACCTACCACTAGTAGAATTTTCCTACAATAATGGCTATCAAGAGTCATTGAAGATGAGCCTTTTTGAACCCCTATATGGTAGACAATGCAAAATTCCAATCAATTGGGATAACCCAATAGATAGAATTACAATAGGTCTAGACATGCTGAAAGAAATGGAACAACAAGTAATTCAAATAAAACAGAACCTAAAAGTGGCCCAGGATAGACAAAAAATTTATGCCGGCAGAAAAAGGACTCCTAGAGAGTCAAAAACAGGGGATCATGTGTATCTCTGAGTTAGACCCAAGAAAACCTCCTTGAGAATGAGATCCCATGCCAAGCTAGCACCTAGGTATTGTATACCCTTTGAAATTTTGGATAGAGTGGGGACTATAGCATATAGGATAACACTTCCTCCCACAGTAAAGGCTCACAATGTTTTCCATGTTTCGTTATTGAAGAAATATGTACATGATTCTAACCATATAATTGACCAGTCTATGATTTAGGTTGAACCAAAGGGAGAATTCCTACCAAAACCCCAATGCATAATAGATAGGAATGAAACCCCACTTAGGAACAGAACCATTGCACAGGTCAAAGTGCAGTGGAAACACTTTGGTCCAGATGAAGCTACATGAGAAATGGAGGATTCCATGAAACAAGAATATCCATTTTTGTTTACTTTTGTAAATACAGAGCACATCAGTAGGTAGAACATCGAGGGTGATGTTCCTTTAAGGGGGAGGGGATTTTAATACCCTTGTTTCCCCCAGCTTGTAAATATAACTATAACTTTCCAAAAGACTATGGTAGACTGAATATGTGTGAATGTTGGTTTTGATGAACCTTTTTTTATAAAAGGTAATGTATGTATTTATGTTATTAATTAAATATGGATAGTGTTTCTTAACTATTTAAAAGGGGTTTTTCCAAGATGACCATGATGTTATGAGAGAAATGATGAGGAAACCCAGAAATGGTTGAGATGACCCCCACCAAACCAGCGCTTCACTGGATTTAATTGCTCAGACCTAGAACATTCCTCTAACCCATAAATGAATTACCAGTCACGTTGGTACTTGGAAAAGTCCTCCTCAAGAATTAATGAGGATATGGGAAAGAGTACCCATATCCAAGACTTCTAGACCTGACCATGGGTTGGGGATTCAGACCCACACAATCGTGTTGAGGAAGGAAATAAAGGAAGTAAATTCGTGGGTGGAGTTATATCCGTGAGGAAGAAGAGTGGAGAGGCCAATCTCCAAAAGAGATAATAGTGCTTGCATCTCTCTGGTTCAAAGGAGAACTGAGAAAAAAGATCGTTTTAGGTGCAATAGGTTGTTGGCAGCATTTTCAATCCAAGATGATAAACGGGGCTAACGTGTGACTATGGAATTACTCATGTAGACCCCCTTGCTTGGTACAGAGAAAAACAGTTTCCAATCCCTTGTGGGAGGAGGAGAGTAACCTCCATCCCTGACTATCATGGAGAAATAACAAAGAGTCTCTCTCATAGCATCATGGTCTAGCTTGGGGGTGGCCAGTGGTAAATCTGTTCAGGAGTGGTTGTGCCTACGGTTGGGTGGAAACAGGCACCCCTTTCGGTAGTCGCTTCACGATTCTGATTTTCTGATAAGTATTTTCATACTCTGTGTACTAAAATAGAAATGATGATTGATTATATATATATGTCTATGACTAATTTTTGTATTGAATTATTATGGTAGAAATGTGTATTGTCTCTTTGTGAACCCATGTTTTTGAATGGTATTTTGTTTGCCTTAGCTTAGTAGCTAGAGAGTTATGGGACATAAGTCTGCAAGAGAGTCAGGGTAGGATTAACTAGAATGCTTAAGTCATGTCTACCTCTAGAATCTACCATCGCAGGAATACCAAGTTCAAACTCTGTGGAAGGAGGGTGCCTCCTTCAGACCCTTCACCTATGTGACCGAAGGCTCATGCCCATGTCCTTAACCAATTCATGGCTAAGGGATTAGCGTGTAGCTCATGAGAATTTTCGGAGGACCCATATGACCAAGGTATGGGAAGCCTACGCTAGGTCCTAAATTAGCTAAGCCTTCCTAGATTTGAAAATCCGAGAGTTCGTAGTTTTGGGGTGTTATGACTTTACCATTTGCAAACTGGCCGAAGGGAAATTGTGTTATGGTTACCCACAAGGTTGACCAACACCTGGCAGTTTCCCTAATCGTGGCAGACAGATTTGTCCCACCATTAAACCCTGACCCATTTACCGATCGTGAAGTAACGCGAGCCACAGATGTGAAGATATTTGGGATTCCCCCTGGCCATTGGATCTACGTCGAGGTAAGTTCAACGTTGACCACTTTGAGAGACCAGAGGTATTATAACACCAAATTCCCTGAATGTTGGAGTCACGAATTGATGTAATTCATGGATCTAAGGAGTCTATTAAGAACCCTCTTAACTGTCTGATCAACCAGTGGAGGGACTAGTGCATGGTACTTTAGTGGAGTCCTACTTCAAGAGAGAGAAGTTGTCATAACATTGAAACCTCTGAATTTCAGAGCCACCAAGTAAGAAGAACCATATATCTAGGGAACCTTTGGGATCTCCCATGACTGTTGATCTAGATCGGGGTTAGTCTGACGTTGACCACTTCGGGAGCTAGGAGGAAGTCACACAACGAATCTTTCGGACATCGAAGTTACGAAGTAACAGAGACCATAGATCAAGGAATCTATGTGGACGCATCTCAACCATGAGATCTAAGGGTGTCGAAAGGCTATCATTCTAGAGTGATGTGGCACACTAACATCACCCAGGGTGATGTGGACCCATGATTGACATGCCACATGTCACCTTGATTAGTATGTTTCTCAAACTCTATATGCCCATTAAAATGTGACATATGTCACCCACTGTAGGGGCCATGTGTCATCTCTGCCTTACTGCGTGTCACCCCTGGAACATACTTGCTTGGTCCATCTGGCGGGTGGAGTGCTTCGTGTTATCACCATAACCATTTTCAGATCAATATCCAAATTTTAGAAATTTAGTGAAATGTTATATCATTGTGGAAGCATGATAGTTTGGGGGACCGGGCTATATCCAGCGGCATATAGAAAAACATAGCGGAGGTGCAAAAAGTATAACTCAGTGGACCGTCGATCTTGAAGAAGCCTGGATCAACAGGTGAGATGTGTATCATAGATACAACTAGCACAAAGATTAAGTGGCCGAGGGTTGGCCGAGGAAAACCATCACGGTTTTTTGCGGGACATGTGGCACCCTTAGAAGTATATCGGAAAAGAGGGTTGTCTGACCAAAACCACCATTTTCAACCTCCGATGTCAAGGTCTTCGGGCAAGACGCTGACCGTAGATATTGAAATGACCCAGATCAATGGCTGAGGTGGAATTCAGCGATCGAAGTAGTGCAAGAATTAGACGACAAGGGGCGGACCGAGGAAAACTACCCTCGTTTAAATCATGGACATGCGGTGTTCTTTGAGACACATTGAGGCTAAGGGTGGTTCATCTAAAACCACTTTTCTCCAAACCCCGATGGAAATAGATGCCTATAAAAGGAGGGACCCCGAGCATTATTCTATGAGTATTTGAAATAGTCGAACATTCAGATATTTGTTGTAAATCTTCCATCCAAATTTTGAAATTCAGGACTGAACCAGATTAGTTTTCTTGCCACTTATCAGGTATTCTTCACGATGGTTGCCAATCATGTCCTACGCAACCTGAATCGACCTAGAAATTTTGATTAAAGTGATGATGGACTATGAAATCCTCTCTGACGCGCAATGGAAAGAACTTGTATGGTTGGGAGAGACAAAATGTCATGTCCCCGAAAACAACAGATGATCTCTAGTTGTCACCCAGCTTACCAGACCTAACAAAAGTATAGAGTGGGTCAGGTGTAGCAGAAATAGTCAGGTGGTCAGAGAGATTATTCATGATGATGAAACGTTTCTTTTTGTTAATGATTGTAAGTCATTTCATATACCGAAACTGACATCTGAGATTGTTACAGAAGATTAAACGTTTCAGTTTCAGTGATTTTTTGATCAAATTGTATAAGTACTAAGAGGCTTGAATGAGCCAATATGGGCAGAAGTGCAAGGGCACAATTCTAGTGGTTCTGGACTCTATTGTATTTTTTCTGGGACTGAATTGAATACATATGTAGAAGCATTTGGAACTATTTATGAAAAGATTCTAATTGGTTGTGATATGAGTTATGTATTCTTTCATAGTGTGTATTTCCTGTGTTTCTTTAATTCCATTTACATTGTATTTTGTTTAAATTGGAGAGTTAAAGGCCCATAATTCATCTTGTGACGCTCTTGGCCTAAACAATTTAAATTGTGTGTGTTTCTTCTTAGCTAATTCAGAATTCATTTACGTAATGCTCTGATGCAATTATTTGTTTCCTCTTTCCTCTTACCACTTTGATTTATTTTAAGTTACAACTCAAATTCATTTCCTCATTTATCCTTTATCCTCTGGAGAGTTCTATCAGTTGATCATTGTTTTCATTCAATTTCAGAATTTTGACTCCATAGCCCTGTGTGTCCCTCCTCTTCTTGGCCAACAAACTTTATTAAAACCCCCAAAACAAACCAAATCTAGCCACCAATTTCCAAAGAAATATCAAGTGACAAGAGAGAGCCCTCTCTGAGTTGAGCAGGCTAGTGCCTCGGCTCTAAAGTTGGTTGAAACAGTCACCTCTGTCATTTGTCTATTCAGCCGGATAGATTTACAAAGTGCTAACATTTTGGCACCATTGTCGGGGATGAAATTGAAAAATTTTCCCTGGGAAGAACGACATGGTTGAGTTCTAAGGTTTGAGAGCAGCAAACACTTAGACACATATTGGTTGTATTCCTAATCTGGTGACTCCACACATCAAAAATTAGTTTGAAGGCGATTCCACTGGTAGAAGAATCCAGAAGTTTGAATTTTTATTGGCGAATCCGCTCTCAATGCAGAATCCAGCTTCCAAAACATCATTGGTGACTCCACTATCTGAAGATGAGTTCAATCTCTGCAAGGTATGCTCCAACGAATTGATCTCATATTCCTGGCTTTCCAAATTGTATTCCTCACATAAATTGGCAAAAATATTTTCCTAAATTCGAAGATGGGAAAGGAAATGATGTTGCTTTGCACTTGATTAGATTTCACATGCACATATGTAAGCTGGGGGTTGAATTTCATGAGGATTGTTTGATGAAAATGTTTATGGCTACTTTAGAGGGGAGAGAAAGATTATGGTATTAAGGTTTAAAACTAAGCAGCTTATACTCTCTTAAAGATTTTCATATAACATTCTTTAAGAATTATGGAGAATCTAATTCTTCATCCTTGGTGTTTGAAGATTGTTGTGAATTTTGTGAACATTTCATTAAGTACCTTGAAAATGTTTTTGGAAATGAAGAGTGTATGAATGATGAAATCATAGAATCCCTTTATGAATATTTAGCCTAACAACAAATAGTAGCCCCTCCTTTGGTTGAAGGTGAAGATAATCAAAAAATTGTTGTTGAAAGTCATTTTCCTTCCCCTGAACTTGATGAAGATACTCAACAAGATTTTCAGCAAGACAAAGTGTTTCAAGGTTGCCTTTCTCCCCCTATGAATGATATGGTTGTTCAAATTCTAAGTGGCCTAGACATGGATGAGGATTTTGAAACTGCATCTATGGAAACTTCTAGCAATGAACAAACAAATCACATAAAGCTTCAGGAAAGAAACAAAACAACATATGCCATTTTTCAATCAAAAATACAAAAAGATAATGAAGAGGCAGTGATTTTATTTGATTCATTTGAAAATCATGGTTTTGAAAGTGCATCCATGGGAACTCTACACTGTGAAATAGTGCATGATGTTAGCTTTTAACATTTGCAAGAATATTATGAGCAGGAATTGTTGGCAAATGTTTAACAGATAGTGTAATGCTTGTCATTGATGGCAAGTACAACAGTGAAGATGGCAGGATCAAAATGTGTATCAATGGACAAACAGGAACAACGTAGGCTCAGGAGGAATTAGTGCAGAGTCAAAATTCTTCCAAGTAAGAAGGATGTGTAAACTTGGAGGAGAAGTGTCGTTGATCATTGGATGCCATCCAAAATTCTCGACAGCATGAGGGCCATCAGATCTGAATAAAAACAAGGAGAGCACACGCTGAAGAGAAGGATAGATCTCAGGCGTTAGATCTGAGTGAACTCGAAAGCTTGTGAGTGGAAGAGCCAAGAATTTGGTGTTAAAGGTCGCGAGGCGTGAGGTCGCGAAGTAGCGAAGTGGCGAGAAGATCAGGACTGTCCATCTGTGAAGGATGCATGGAAAAGATCAAAGAGATCTTGTGAACTCGGGAGTTTGCAGGGTGAAAGTTCGAATATTGGGTGTTCAAAGTCGCGAGGCGCAAGGACACGAGGCGGTGAAGTGGCGAGAGATTTATAGCTGTCCATCTGGGGGGACAGGTGGCAAGAGATCGAGAGATCTTGCAAACTAGCGAGGTAGTGAGAGAAGGACAGTCATCGGATCCGGATCACAGGAGGATCATTGGATCTGCACGGGGGATCACACGTGGTGAGAGATCGTCATGTCGCTGACTGGCAAGTCAAAGGGAACAGCGAGATGCAAGATCAAAATTTAATCAAGGACCGTTGGATCAAGAGGATGCATGGCAAAAGATCAGAGCACCATAAAGCTCCATATCGGAGTCTCGCCTATCGCAACTTGGAGTGACGAACATCTCCATCTTAGGATCAGTGAGATACGAGGTCATGAAATGATCCTGACCATCAATACATCAAAAGATGTGGACCGTTGAACTGAGCTCCATCTCGGAGTCTCGCCTATCGCGACTTGGAGTAACAAAAATTGCCAACTAAGAAACAGCGAGATGCAAGATCACGATGAGATCAGGACCGTTGATTCACCAATATCATGAACCGTCGATCAGGGTCGATGAATATCAAGAGTTCGACTGTCTCAGAGAAGATGAACAGTCTTAGACTGCTAGAGAGACTGAGGAATCTCAGTATAACATACAGTGATGTTGGACACGTGGGGCGAACCACCAGAGAAGCTGAAGAGTCACGATGATGATCAGACAGAGCATTCGAGAGGTGGAGGATAATGACGCAGATTCTACATGTAGAGGATGGCAAACATTGCATGCACAAGGTGCACAGAAGCTATAAATACACGGTACAAAGAAGAGATGGGGTTGCTGTTGTTATTCGAGTGATGACAGTTGTTGATGTGGAAAGTGATTCATGTGTGAAGAAGGAATATAGTGCAGCAGCTGAATTGAACTGAAGAGGAACTGTGCAGTGAATGGACATGGCACACAGAGGATAAAACGTAGAAGAATAGACAGCGCAAGTGAGATGTGCAGAAAGGCAGCATGGTAGAAAGAGCAAAGAGATGCAGCAGAACAGTGATAAGTCGGGTAAGCCACTGTTGAACATTATATCACTATAATAAGTTTCAGAAGCAAAGATTCATATTTTAGGGTGGTTGGGAGGTGCTAGGGAGGACTGTTGTCCTCAGAGGTTCAAGTGGGTGCTTGAACATAGGGGGTTGGTGCTTCCTTCTAGTTGGTGGTAGAAAAACCAGGGAGTTGGTGCTTCCTTCTAGTTGGTGCTAGAGAAACTAGCGAGTCGATGCTTGCTTCTAGTTGGTGATAGAGAAAACAGAGAGTTGGTGCTCTCAGCAAGTTGCAGCTTGCAAAGCTGAGGTTGTAGCCTCATTATGAGTTGGTGCTCATATGTATGATACTGTAAAGAATGTAACCATTACTTATCATATAAAAGAAAAGAGGTTTTTACCCTGCATGGGTTTCCTTGGGAAATATTTGTCTCTGTGTTTCTCATATATGTGAATGATGCTGAAAGTGCCATTGTTTATTTCCCTGCATTATTGTGATTATCATTCAGTGTCTCTACAAAGAGTTTAAAAGAACCATAATTGTTTAAGCATGGAAACAACTAATTCACCCCCCCCTCTCAGTTGTCCAACATTTGGTATCAGAGCTGGCCCCTTTTATCTAAGGGTAGATCCTAGAGCTTAAACATGTCAAGCCATGAAGGAAATTCAACCAATAAGGCCCCTCTGTTCAATGGAACAAACTTTACCTTCTGGAAAGTTAGAATGAGAACCTACATAATGGCTTTAGGTGCAGATGTCTGGGATGAGGTAGAGATTGGTTATGTAAAGCCAATTGTGCTAGCTAATAAGAATGAAAAACTAGAATTTAGCTTCAACGCTAAGGCTATGAATGCCATCTTGAGTGGGCTTGTAGAAGCAGAATTTGTGAAAGTTATGCACCTAGGAACTGCCAAAGAAATGTGGGACAAACTCATTAACAGTTATGAGGGTAATGAGAAGGTAAAGGATGCAAAGATTCAAACCTACATAATACAGTTTGAACAGCTGAAGATGAAGGAAGATGAAACTGTTGGAAAATACTTTCTGAGAGTAGAAGAAATGGTAAATGCAATGAAGACACTTGGTGAAACAATTGGGGAACCTTCA
>JASDQU010100351.1:270771-299310 GCA_032191745.1 Picea mariana
CCTGTTGCACACAGGTATTATGGATGATTCAGACACTTGCAGACTTAGAGGTAAAATATACTGCACCGATCCCAATTCATTGTGATAACACAAGTGCCATTAGTGTGTCTAAAAATCCTATCCTCCACTCCAAGACAAAACATATTCCCATAAAATATCATTTTCTGAGAGAGCATGTCACGAATCAGATTGTTCAGGTCCATTACATTCCCACTACAGAACAAATTGCAGACATCTTTACTAAGCCCCTCGCCAAGACACCATTTGAATATCTCAGACAGAAGTTGGGTGTCATTTTGTTTCATACCTAAAAGAGTCCATCTTGTTAGGGGGAGATTTGTATTGTTTGATTATCTAATGCCTCCTAAATTTACTGCAATAGCTCAGGGGGAGCATGTCTCTTCTTTGACATTGATGTCAAAGGGGGAGAAAAGAATTCGGGTGCCTTAGTTGCCATCAATGCCAAAGGGGGAGATTGTTGGCAAATGTTTAACAGATAGTGTAATGCTTGTCATTGATGGCTAGTACAACAGTGAAGATGGCAGGATCAGAATGTGTATCGATGGACAAACAGGAACAACGTAGGCTCAGGAGGAATTAGTGTAGAGTCGAAATTCTTACAAGTAAGAAGGATCTGTAAACTTGGAGGAGAAGCGTCACTGATCGTTGGATCCCATCCAAAATTCTCGACAGCATGAGGGCCATCAGATATGAATAAAAACAAGGAGAGTGTGCGCTGAAGAGAAGGATAGATCTCAGGCGTTAGATCTGAGCAAACTTGGAATCTCGTGAGTGGAAGAGCCGAGGATTTGGTGTTAAAGGTCGTGAGGCATGAGGTCGCAAAGTAGCAAAGTGGTGAGAAGATCAGGACCGTCCATCTATGAAGGACACGTGGAAGAGATCAGAGAGATCTCTTGAACTTAGGATTTCGTAGGGTGAAAGTCCAAATATTGGGTGTTCAAAGTCGCGAGGCGCGAGGATGCGAGGCGGCGAAGTGGCGAGAGATTTATAGCCGTCCATCTGGGGGGATAGGTGGCAAGAGATCGATAGATCTCGCGAACTCGGTAGTTCATAGGTTGAGAGTCCAAACATTAGGTACTCCAAGTTGTGAGGTTGCGAGGTAGCGAGAGAAGGACAACCGTCAGATCCGAATCACAGGAGGACCGTTGGATCTGCGCGGGGGATCACACGTGGCGAGAGATCGTCATGTCGTTGACTGGCAAGTCAAAGGAACAGTGAGATGCGAGATCATGATTTAATCAAGGACCGTTGGATTAAGAGGACGCATGGAAAAAGATCAGAGCACCATAAAGCTCCATCTTGGAGTCTCACCTATCGTGACTTGGAGTGACGAACATCTCCATCTTAGGACCAGTGAGATACGAGGTCACAAAATGATCCTGACCATCAATACATCAAAAGATGTGTACCGTTGATCTGAGCTCCATCTCGGAGTCTCGCCTATCGCGACTTGGAGTAACTAAAATCGCCAACGAAGGAATAGTGAGATGCGAGATCACGATGAGATCAAGACCGTTGATTCACCAAGATCATGAACCGTCGATCAGGGTCAATGAAGATCAAGATTTTGACTATCTCAGAGAAGATGAAGAGTCTTAGACTGCCAGAGAGATTGAGGAATATCAGTATAACATACAGTGATGCTGGACGTGCGGGGTGAACCACCAGAGAAGCTGAAGAGTCATGATGATGATCAGACAGAGAACTCGAGAGGTGGAGGATAATGACGCAGAGTCTGCATGCAGAGGATGGCGAACATTGCATGCACAAGGTGCACAGAATCTATAAATACACGGCACAAAGAAGAGATGGGGCTGCTGTTGTTATTCGAGTGATGACAGTTGTTGATGTGGAAAGTGATTCATGTGTGAAGAAGGAAGATAGTGCAGCAGCTGAATTGAACTGAAGAGGAACTATGCAGTGAATGGACATGGCGCACAGAGGATAAAACGTAGAAGAATAGACAGCACAAGTGAGATGTGAAGAAAGGCAGCGTGGTAGAAAGAGCAAAGAGATGCAGCAGAACAGTGATAAGTCGGGTAAGCCATTGTTGAACATTATATCACTATAATAAGTTTCAGAAGCAAAGATTCATATTTCAGGGTGGTTGGGAGGTGCTAGGGAGGACTATTGTCCTCAGAGGTTCAAGTGGGTGCTTGAACACAGGGATTTGGTGCTTCCTTCTAGTTGGTGCTAGAAAAACCAGGGAGTTGGTGCTTCCTTCTAGTTGGTGCTAGAGAAACCAGGGAGTCGATGCTTCCTTCTAGTTGGTGCTAGAGAAAACAGAGAGTTGGTTCTCTCATCAAGTTGCAGCTTGCAAAGATGAGGTTGTAGCCTCATTATGAGTTGGTGCTCATATGTATGATACTGTAAAGAATGTAACCATTACTTATCATATAAAAGAAAAGAGGTTTTTACCGTGCATGGGTTTCCTCAGGAAATATATGTCTCTGTGTTTCTCATATATGTGAATGATGCTGAAAGTGCCATTGTTTATTTCCCTGCATTATTGTGATTATCATTCAGTGTCTCTTCAAAGAGTTTAAAAGAACCATAATTGTTTAAGCACGGAAACAACTGATTCACCCCCCCTCTCAGTTGTCCAACAGGAATTTATTTCCATTCATTCATTTAAAAGTCAAAATGACAGTCCTCAAACAAATTTCCAAAAGTTTAATGA
Organism: Picea mariana; assembly: GCA_032191745.1. Classification (NCBI taxonomy): domain Eukaryota; kingdom Viridiplantae; phylum Streptophyta; class Pinopsida; order Pinales; family Pinaceae; genus Picea; species Picea mariana. The sequence continues at coordinate 273,473 of JASDQU010100351.1, forward strand.
AACCAAATCAGAATTGTTTGATGAACAAGAGGTTAGTCTTGATGCACATAATATGGTTGTCATATTTGAATCTGTTCAAGAATGTGTGAATGTTTTTGTTGAGATGCATGGAGAAGTAGAAAAACCTATTGCTTCCATTTCATTTGAAAATATTCTTAGAACTAAAGAAATAGAGCAAGAGAAACAAGCACTTATGAAAGAAGCTTGTCTTTATGTTTTTGCTCATCAAGAAGAAATGATTTTTCATGGTTTTCAAGATCCTGTGGCCATCTTATTATAGTATTCAATGAAGAAGGAGTTTTTTTCATTCATAAATTCAAGTTTTGGATTCAAATTTTGTTTTCAGATGCCATTGTTTACATTTGTCTACCTGCTTAAGAAAGATGTGAGTGGAGAAAAATCAGGAAGCCAATTGCTTGATTGGTTGCATTGGCACTTTAGTATCACTTGATTGAGTATTCATTTCAGCAGTTTTAGAGTAGATGGGAGTGCACAAATAAGCTTGTTGGTCAAACATTTTTTAGTTTGGATTTCCAATAGTGTGTGCAGTCAGATTTTAGCAATGTATTCAGTATTCAGTATCCAGTTGAGAGCAGTATGCAGAGTTTGGTTTTCAGCAGACACTAGTGACAGGTCGGCGCAGGGTACATAGACATTTTTTGGGTGCAGCCCAATGGATCAGGCACCAGGTCTATGAGTTATTTTCTACCTTGTAGGGAGGATAGCATGCCCAGTTGGAGCCAATGTTATCACCATAACAATTTTCAAATCAGAATCCAAATTTCATAAATTTAGTGAAATGTTATATCACTATGGAAGCATGATAGTTTGGGGGACCGAGCTATATCTAGTAGCATATAGAAAAATATGGCAGAGGCACAAAAGGTATAACTCAGTAGACCGTCAATATTGAAGAAGCCTGGATCAACAACTAAGACGTGTATCGGAGATACAACTAGCACAAAGATTAAGCAGTCGAGGGTGGGCTGGGGAAAATCGTCACGATTTTTTGTGGGACACATGGAGCCCTTAGAAGTATATCAGAAAGGAGGGTTGTCTGACCAAAACCACCGTTTTCAACCTCCGATGTCAAGTTTTTCAGGCAAGACGCTGACCGTATATATTGAAATGACCAGGATCAATGGACGAGGTGCAATTTGGCAATCGAAGTAGTGCGAGAATTAGCCGACAAGGGGTAGATTGGGGAAAACTACCCTTATTTAAATCATGGACATGCGGTGTTCTTTGAGACACATCGGGGCTAAGGGTGGTTCATCTAAAACTGATTTTCTCCAAACATCGATGGAAATAGATGCCTATAAAAGGTGGGACCTCGAGCATTGTTCTATGAATATTTGAAATAGTCAAACGTTTAGAGATTTGACGCAAAGCTTCCATCCAAATTTTGAAATTTGGGACTGAACCATATTAGTTTTCTTGTCGCTTATCAGGTATTCTTCATGATGGTTGTCAATCATGTCCTACGCAACGTGCATCGACCTGAAAATTTTGATTAAAGAGATGATGGACTACGAAATCCCCTCTGACGCACAATGGAAGGAACTTGTATGGTAGGGAAAGACAAAATGCCATGTCCCTGGAAACAACAGATGATCTCCAGTTGTCACCCATCTTACCAGACCTAATGGAAGTACAGAGTGGGCCAGGTGTAGCGGAAGCAGTCGAGTGGTCAAAGATATTATTCATGATGATGAAACGTTTCATTTTGTTAATGATTGTAAGTCATTTCGTATACCGAAACTGACATCTGAGACTATTACAGAAGCTGAAACATTTCAGTTTTAGTGATTTTTTGATCAAATTGTATAAGTACTAAGAGGCTTGAATGAGCCAATATGGGCAGAAGTGCAAGGGCATAATTCTGGTGGTTCTGGACTCCATTGTAATTTTTCTAGGACTAAATTGAATACATATGCAGAAGCATTTGGAACTGTTTATGAAAAGATTATAATTGGTTGTGATATGAGTTCTATCTTCTTTCATAGTGTGTATTTCATGTGTTTCTTTAATTCCATTTACACTGTCTTTTATTTAAATTGGAGAGTTAAAGGCCTAGAATTCGTCTTATGACACTCTCGGCCTAAGCAATTTAAACTGTGTATGTTTCTTCTTGGCTAATTCAGAATTCATTTATGTAATGCTCTGATGCAATTATTTGTTTCCTCTTTCCTCTTACCACTCTGATTTATTTTAAGTTACAACTCAGATTCATTTCCTCATTTAGCCTTTGTCCTTTGGAGAGTTCTATCGGCTGATCATTGTTTTCATTCAATTTCATAATTTTGACTTCATATCCCTGTGTGTCCCTCCTATTCTTGGCCAACAAAATTTATTAAAACCCCCAAAACAAACCAAATCTAGCCACCAATTTCCAAAAGAAATATCAAGTGACACAAGAGAGCCCTCTCTGAGTTGAGCAGGCTAGTGCCTCATCTCTAAAGTTGGTTGAAACAGTTACCTCTGTCATTTTTCTATTCATCTGAACATATTTAAAGAGTGATAACACTCAGGAACCACCTTTCCTATCCTTCGCATTTAATACATCACACGTGTGAGGGTGGACCCTTCGGGAGTCTGGGACTTTGAGACTCTGGAGTTTTAGGGTGTAGTTTCATAGACAATTTGAAAGGATAGAAGGTTGGAGCCATGTAGATATATTTTTGGCTCCTTCGGGAGTTTGGGAATTCAAGACTCCAGAGGACATGCATGCATAAAGGAGAAGGGACGTTGAACGTCGAACATGGAACTTCCCTCTAGGTTATGTGTTAAATGAGTATCAAGTTCCACCATCAGATTGGACGATGGATGAAATTTCACCATGGATGTAGGTATTTGGAGATGATATGAACAATATGGACCCATGTGTCCCTCAACTAATAGCATCCTAAGAGCTTTGGGAGGCCATAACTTGCAATCCAGATCTCGGCTTTGAGCCTGGTAGTAGTCATTAGAAACATACAAGCTAGTAGAAGAGGATGAAGACCTTGGACAGAGGATTTGAGGTAATCAGAGTAAGAAAAATTTTGATTCCCCATCCCTAGAAGGTGTACTTAGGGATCAGGTGTGTTACAACAATGTGCACGCAATCATTTATGTACTGCACACGACAACTATTCTCAACGCATGCGATGATTCAATCACCATGCTGAACTTTGTAACATACCCATCCTCCAAGACGAGTCTCGTCATTGAAAAAACAACCTTTCCTCCTATATACAGATTTAAATATGCCCCATGCATATAAAATAAACCAAGGGGAAACAAACCCATAAAAATTAAAACAAATAACATGTTGATTTTCCTGTGCATCTAATAGCATATATAAAAATGTGAATACATCCAGTCAGCACACAAAAAACACACAACATTCAAATATTTGTTTACATGGTGAAATAATCATAATAAAAACAACAAAACATTGTTTTTATATAAATATAACCAAATGGTTGCATACGAAGGATGAACCTCCCAGCCATAGGTGTTGTTGTTCCAAATATCAACAACATACCACCTAGAGCTGAGGCTATGAGTCCACAGGGAGATCTAATCCTCTAGTGATCCATATTATTTTCGAAATGAAATGAAAGAAAATATATTACAATGAAATACACATAATTCTTTCCAAAAACAGAGAAATACATCAATACATGATTTCTACTAATGAAAGAAAGGTTCGGAGACTGTAAAAATACAGAGTGCAAGACTCACTAGAATGGTGGCATATTTATCTTTGAGAAGACATGCGACGGCTACGCTCATTCGCAAGAAGATGATTACAATGAGGATCTGAAGGCATTTTTATAATAACCATGAATTCCAAAACCCTAAACATCCAAAAAACTAACCCTATGAGATGAAGCGCCAAAAGTCATGTGGCCCCCATTGGGGTAAGTTAGTGCATCAACTTCTCAGGGTCATAACTTTTGCATATGATCTTCATTTTAGGCGTGTGATAGCTTGTTGAAAAGGTATTTTCGAGAAATATGCATTATGCTATCAAATATTGACTTTGTCTATAGATTGATTGTTCCAAGCCAAGAAAACATTGTTTAGGGCCCCAAAACATCCCTGGAAGTATAGACAGATGTACTGACATGAAAACTTTCAAAATAAGCCAGTTGGACTAGGTGGGCGGCCACCATTATCCACCTAGATGTTGTGAATGGATTTGGGATAGCCCCGAAAGTACAAAACCCACAATTACAAAGAAATGTCTCCATTATAGAGAAACATGTTGAACTGAAAATTATCAAGATAAGTCAGTTGGAATTTTGAACAGGTGGGTGCCCACCAATATCCACCTGGATCAGTCCTCTTCCTTAGTAAGAAATGGTCTCCATTGTGTTGAGTGCCCAGGAAAGAGGGGAAAGATTTTTTTGAATCTGAATCATGGTGATATATGTGCCTTGCCAGAGAAGTAGTGTTGCTTGGTCTGTGGAAGGTTGTCATGAACCTGTTGATGGTGGGGTTGAATCTATTCCACCAACCTATTGTCTCTAAGCTTGATAGGGCATTGTGTAGGAACCATTGTAGGTGAAGAAAAAATATCTTCTTTCTCTTCTACAATATGCTTATGTTGGATAGAAAGTGGTTGCAGTGGTCTTCTATGCATCCTTTAAACAGACTGTGAAGAGGTTGAATTTTGTAGTATGAGAGATTACATTGGGGCATGTTTTTGGTGGAAAATTAGTCAGAACTACCTATGGTATCTTGTATAGTTGACCCCCCATATTAATAATGACACTACGTGGTCGAGACTCATAAAAAATATGATGTTGGCATATATATGATTGGCCCAAAACAAAATCACAGACGTCAAGAGGGGAAATATCACACACTACCTTATCCTTAAAGGGTTGGATCCCATAGGACAGGTGGCACTGTTGGCTGACATGGATATTCCATCCCTGGTGAAGCCACCTGATGTTGTATGGTTGAAAGTGTGTTGTTTTCGACAACCCCAACAATTTGGTGACCTCAGTTGAGATGAGATTATTCTAGTTGTCGCTATCAACAAAAAAATGTATCAAGGTCCCCTTCACCTACATCTGTGAATGGAAGAGGCACTCCCCCTCTTCGGGATCTACTGGTCCTTCTGGTTGAATTTTTTTTTTCATGATAGTAGCAATGGGGTCTGCATCGATGATATTTCTTCTTTCATTTTTTTTTGGATCAGATTCTAAATTACGGTTCGTCTCCTTGTCTTTGATTTCAGCCACCAATGATTGTTTCGAGTGACATTCATCGGTGTTGTTCTAGACGATTTTGTGGAAGCCACACCACTTCCCAGTGTCATTATTTGTTTTTATTTTACCCTTATTTTTATGTGTCTTGGACTGGTTTTTCAGAAGGTTATTGGCTAGGGTTGTCTTTATCATGCTTTGGTTGTTGCGGATTTGCAGACCTAAACTCCCATTTTTTCTGGTGCCTAAATTTATGCTCGATTTTTACATCATATCGATAGGAAACTCCCAATGATGAGATGTTTAGGAAATCCATTTCGGTTTGACTGTACCTATGCAGAGCCCCATGGTATTTCAGAGCCAAATCGTGCTCGTAGTCTTTAATACCCAGCTTGGTGTGCAAGGTATGGAAAGTATTTGTGAACTCTAGTATTTTTTGTCTCTTCTCTTGCCACAGTGCGGTCCATCTCATGTATGGTTCATCATAGTTATCAATAGGGTAATATTGTTCCTTGACCACATCCACAAAAAAATACCAAGTGGGCTCAGCCCCATATATTCCATATTCCTCTATGAAACTTTGCTCCTAGTAAGTTTCCCACCAATGTTTGACATGGGGTACGTGATTGAGGAGTTTGAAGGTGATCTTTTTAATGTTGGAAAATTTGTGAACATAGAAAAACCCTTCTAGCAGATTTAGCCATTTTTCTAAGACATCTGCATCTATCTGACCTTCAAATACGGGAATATCAAAATTAACTTGTACCTTGATGGTATAATTTCCTCCAAAGTGATCTCTTGATGAAGATGTGCAATTTTCTTTCCAAAGGTGTTGAAGGATGTGGATAAAATTCTCCACCATTTCGTTCTCTGTCACATGAGAGCTTTCTCAAGAAACAACTTAATTGTAGATTTTAACCTTGTACAATATTTACTACAAATAGGTTTTCAGTAAAAGATCAGAAAATATACAATGGAAAATACAAACATTACACAAATATTTTTCCCCGGGAAACCCAAACCAGGAAAACCAACATATTCTATATTCATTCATAGTGATATATTGTTTACAATACAATAGACATATAGGATCCAGTGTCATCCAAAACCCTAACCCAATGACTTGTATTAGTCAACAAACCTAATTCCTTAACCAGAAATAAAAAATCATCGACAAAGAAACCATGTGCCTTAAAACCACCTAAATATGTGACATGTTTCCTGAGGCAGAAAAAATTTTAAGGAGTGGAGGTCAAATAGACAAAACTCAGTACATGAATGATTTTAATCACAAAAACTGGACAAGCAATGCATAGGAAAGTGAGTTCCTTATTAACTTAAGTCGGTGATTTGAGTTTAAGTGTGAGCATAAGGAATACTTAGTGAGAGAGGTGAACAAGACTTCTTTTGGCACAGAGGTTGACCCAGGCTTCAACACTACAACAATGCACCAACAAAACCCTAACTATCAGCCCTTTTGGCAACATCTGCGAAGCAGATGAAGTCTCACCCAAGGTAGAGGAAGGGGTGGTTGTAGGACTCAGATGTCTGCAACCTTAGCTGGGACACAGACTTGTGATTCTAACATTTAACAGAGCACTTAGTAGTAGACATTCATCATTATCTAGTTCTTAGCAACAGCGCAGAAAAACCCTAATTACAGAGCACTGTAGTATTAAACTAGATCCACTTCTAATAACACTAAGCATAAAGGGAACACATTGGATTTAGCAGATTCAAGAACTAAGCATACTCACATAAGTCAGATCTAACATTCATTCTCCTTAATAAGCACAAAGAAACATCATTTCTATCTAGCATTCATCTATACTAAAGCATTTAGCAAGCAAACACATCAACACATCAACACATCACACAAAGCAGAGCAACACAGCATATACATGGTTCACCCCCACCCTGGGGCTACGTCCACCAACTCTTCGTCTTCTTTATTAGCTTCTTCAATAAGTTACATGCACAGAGACACAAAACCTTACTCCGCAGAGGACAGGAGATTTTCACAACTCGCTAGATCCTCCTTATATGAGTAGATCTAAGAACATAGCCTTCCAAAGTCTCTTACAATGACTTGCACTTAGCTCTGCAAGTCTCACACAAAATGCGCAAAGCATCGACAGTTTTTTATCACACAGATCCAACCTTAGCACTTAGCCATTCTTACAACTTCTACTTATTACATCACCTAGTCTTATATATATATTACAAAATAGGCCTAAGCATGGGTAAACCCATGGGATGACATTTCCATACCCATTACATGATCCCAAAACCCAAAAATCCCTAAAAAGGGGCTGAGATCCCACGATCTCCTCTTCATCTTGTGCTTTGTCTTTGACAAGTTGTCGAAGTCCCAAAAATAGGTCAAACATGACCAAGAGTCATCAAAACTTGGTCAAGGGCCAACAGGCCCCCAACACTCACTTCTGACTCGTCTCTAGTCACTCTGGTATAGGTAGTTCTACTTCAAAATCCTCGAGCTTGGCTCGACCTGCTTTGAATTCTTGTTGTGACACGGCCTCTTGTTCAGCAAACTCTTGCATGGCTGCCTCATTCACGGGTCCCTCTAGGCATTGTTCAGCTGCAGTAACAACTTGCTTCAGTTCTGCTCCCCAACCTTCTATCTCTATGAACAGTTGGTAAGCCTCATCTTTTATAGGTTGGAGCCTCTAGTTCACTTCCATGACCTTGCTTTGAGCGGTGTAAACCTATTGCTGGGCAGTGCACTGCTCCTGGGATTGTTTCAATCTTTCTACCGCTGATAAGGGCTTCAACTACGCCTATATTGTCTTTGTTTTCTGCTTCGCCTCCTGGAGTTGTGACTCCAATGCCTTCAGTTCTGCATTCTCGATGAGTTGTTCATAAGTCTGAGCACTTTGATCACTAATTTTCTTGCATTCCATGGCAAGAGCCTTTATTCATTTGACTGCGCTCCGAGCAGTTGCTTCTCTTTGATCTCTTATATCCTACGGAGTGTTGGGCACTGTGCAGAGATCTAAATTGGATATTCTTTGTTGTAGGTGCTGGATGGATTCCATGAGTTTTTCTACTTGATGCTCAACCTGGTATTTTTCTTGTGGCTCTAAGCCTATCACAGAGAAAATTTATATGTTTACTGCTTCTTTTACCTCAAGTTTCCCTACGACAAACTGTTCCTTTTCTTGCTACATTTGTGCTTTTTCTTCATCAAACTTTCTCCAGAGAACAATATTCTCCTGCTCTGTAACTCAGTTTTGTTCTACAATTAATCCCTGTACTTGATTCAAATCCTGGGTGGCTTTCTCTATTTCCTCTTGTGCTCATCGAAGGTGTGCTTTAGTTGCATCTACGAGTCGGCGGAGTTACGTTGGCTCATCTCCCAACTCTCGTTCTCTTGATGGAAGGGATGTAGTGGAGACTATATGATTGGACTGAAGGGTGTGTTTTACCCCTCAGAGTTCAACCTCAATTCTATCATATATTTCTTCCTTCCTAGATTTTTGTTTCTCTGCCATTTCTAGTGACGCATCATTTAGAGCTGCTATGATGAAGTCAAATTCATCAAGAGTAAGCATGGTCTTCATCTTGGTAATGGTGGCTTTCGATTTCTTCCAGGAAGAAGATTTCGGGGGAGAAACCTTGCTCTTCTTTAGGGGGTCAGTCTCATTTCTTGGTGGTGTTACTTTGCCTTTCTTTTGTTTAGGTTCTTTTTCCTTCATTTCTTCTACATCGTCATCACCTCCTCACTCAAGTGATATGGAAGCAGTCTTCCCTGAGGCATTACTTAAATCTTGGACCTCTTTGGTCTTCTTCATTTTGCTGGGTCCGAGTGTATCATGCACAGTTTATGGGTTGTCAGGGTCAGAAATATCTGCAAGGTCTACTAGAATAAGGAGGTCGGATGACCATTCCTTATTGATATCCTCAAGATCCTGTTCTGTGAGCTTGTAGTACAACTGTAGTTGCTCCTTATGTTTATCGACTCATGTTGTGATGTAAATGAAATGTCGATCTATGTTGAACTTCATCATGGGTATAAATATATGTAAGGTGTTTGGAGTCATGTGAGGCTCTACTTCTATAAATCTATTTAGCTAAAGGTAGTACGTATGAAAAATAGCGTTCGACTGCCACCGTTTGCTCATATCACTCGAATACCACAGCGTAGTGAACTTCGAGGCAAGTGGCTCGAAAGGTTCAATATCCGGGAAGGTTGCACCTTCCAGTATATCCTGGGAAATAAAGGTGATAAGGATCAGGAGCCCGCTGAAGTGGAACTCGTAGCCTTGATCTTGTGCTTCGTGGTAGTCTAGTTCAAGTTGGTTCACCAGGTACTTTGCCTAGTTCATCTGTAAACCTTCTACACACTTCCCTAGAGGTCGACATCGAAGCCCGTGACCTGCGTAGGTTTGTTCTTCCTTACTAACTTCCCTACAATTAACTAACATGTGAGGCACACTGCACCATTCTGGATGGAGGCTACCTTTTAGCCTCGCGTCCCCTTATCCTCATCATCATATGTGTCTTTAATCTTATTTTCTAGCGCATGGTCTATGAATTTTCCTTGGTAGAAATCCTGTGGATTGGGTCCTTGCATACTCACGGATGTGATCCTATGGATAAATGTTGGGTCAACTGTAATATGATGGTCTATCCATAAGTAACCACCATGGTAACATGACAGTAGCAGCTTGACATAGGCGTTGACTTCCTGGTGTCTTCTGAAGTGTGGGATTTTCATGACATTTAACAAGGTGGATTGCGCAAGGTTCATCGTCCACAATTGAGGGATGATCATTGAGTTCTTCCCCTTCGTTATAGTTAGGTATTTGTACAGGGTGAGCATGTTGTGGTTCTTACTATATTCGAGGTTGAAGTCACTAAACTTTAACGCTATGATCTTGTCTTTTTGTGCTTGAACTGCACATATCCCTTTCTGGAGGTACATAGTGACCATGGTTTACTCAAAATATTTGTGTACACTATCATGACTTATGGAACTGGATAGAGGCAGGATATAGTCGGGTAATGTAGATGGAATTAACTTCTCTTTGGCTAGATCATCTTTGTGTTTGGTTCACTTCTCTATTTTTAGTTTGGATGGCCCCGATCCGTGAGCAGCTGATGGAGAGGCTTGCACTCCTCTCATCGATAAAGCTTGTACACATGTAGACATCAAAATTACTCTTTCGATCATGAGTTTTATGAGAAATTCTTCAACAACTTTCTTTGCAACGTTGAACTTGTCCGACATACACGCTCGGGGTTGAAAATCTTAGGTTCAAAGAGAAATATCTTAATACAATGGGATAGATGGAAATATCGTGATGATCACTGTGTGAAAATCAACTAATCTGCAGGCTCAAATTCAAGGTTAGAAAAAGTGTTCTCGAACCATTTTTTGTCACAGGGGTAGACCCAGGGTTCAACACTACAACAGTGCACCAAAAAAACCCTAACTATCGGCCCTTTCGGCAACACCTGCGAAGCAGATGAAGTCTCACCCAAGGTAGAGGCAGGGGTGGTTGCAGGACTCAGATGTCTGCAACCTTAGATGGGAAACAGGCCTGTGATTCTAACATTTAACAGAGCACTTAGTAGTAAAAATTCATCACTCTCCAGTTCTTAGCAATAGCGTAGAAAAACCCTAATTACAGAGCATCGCAGTATTCAACCAAATCCACTTCTAATAGCACTAAGGATAAAGGGAACACATTAGATCTAGCAGATTCAGGAACTAAGAATACTCACATAAGTCAAATCTAACATTCATTCTCCTTAATAAGCACAAAGCAACATCAGTTCTATCTAACATTCATCTATACTAAAGCATTTAGCAAGAAAACACATAAGCACATCAACACATTGCACAAAGAAGAGCAACATAGCATATACATGGTTCACCCCCACACTGGGGCTACATCCACCAACTCTTTGTCTTCTTTATTAGCTTATTCAATTAGTTACATGCAAAGAGCCACAAAACCCTACTCCACATAGGATAGGAGATCTATGAAGCTTGCTAGATCCTCCTTCTCCCAGTAGATCTAAGCACACAGCCTTCCACAGTCTCTTACAATGACTTACACTTAGCTCTACAAGTCTCACACTGAATGCACAAAGAATCGACCTCTTTTGATCACACAGATCCAACCTGAGCACTTATCCATTCCTTGCAACTTCTACTTATTACATATCTTAGTCTTCTATATATATTACAAAATAGGCCTAAGCATGGGTAAACCCATGGGCTGAAATTCCCATGCCCATTACATGATCCCAAAACCCAAAAAACCCTAAAATGGGTTGAGATCCCATGAAATCCTCTTCGTCTTGTGCTCTATCTTCGACAGGTTGTTTAAGTCTCGAAAATAGGTCAAACATGACCAAGAGTCCTCAAAACTTGGTCAAGGGCCAACAGGCCCCCAACACTCACATGTGACTCGTCCTGAGTCACTCTGGTCTAGGTATTTCTTCATCAAAAGCCTCGATCTTGGCTTGAGATGCTTCAAATTGTTTTTTTGACAAGGCCTCTTGTTCAGTGAACTCTTGGATGACTGCCTCATTCACAAGTCCCTCTAGTCATTGTTCAGCTTCAGTAACAGCTTACTCTAGTTCTTCTCCCCGGCCTTCTATATATGTGAACAATTGGTAAGCCTCATCCTGTAGAGGTTGGAGCCTCTGGGTCACTTCCATGACCTTTCTTTGAATGATGTGAACCTGTTGTTGGGTAGTGCACTACTCCTAGAATCATTTCATTCTTTCTACCACTGACAGGGGCTTCAACTGTGCCTTTAATGTCTCTGCTTTCTACTTCACATCCTGGAGCTGTGACTCTAGTGGCTTCAGTTCTACATTCTTGGTGATTTGTTCATAAGTCTAGGCACTGTGAACACTAAGTTTCTTTCATTCCATGGAAAGAGCCTTTATTCGTTCAACTGCACTTCGAGCAGTTGCTTCTCTTTGATCTCTTACATCCTGCAGAGTGTTGGGCACTGTGAAGAGATCTAAATCGGTTATTCTTTGTTGTAGCTACTAGATGACTTCTGCGAGCTATTCTAATTGATGCTCAACCTGGTCTTCTGCCTGTGGCTCTAAGATTGTCACAGAGCAAAGTGATCTATTGACTGCTTCTTTTACCTCGAGTTGCCCTACGAGCAACTGTTCCTTTTTCTGTTGCATCTGCGCTTTCTCTTCGTCAAACTTTGTCTGGAGAGAAATATTCTTTTTCTCTGTAACTCAGCATTGTTCTACAAGTACTCCCTATACTTTCTTCAAAGCCTGGGTGGCTTATTTTGTTTCCTCTTGTGCTCATCAAAGGTGTGCTTTAGTTGCATCTATGATTCGACGAAGTTGGATTGGCTCATCTCCCAACTCTCGTTCTCCTGATGGAAGGAGCGTAGTGGAGATTGCATGACTAGACTGAAGGGAATGTTGTACCCCTTAGAATTTGACCTCAATTCTATCATACATTTCCTCCTTATTAGCTTCTTGTTTCTCCACCATTTCCAATGACGCATCATTTAGAGCTGCTATGATGAAGTCAAAGTCATCAAGAGTAAGAACGGTCTTCATCTTGGTCACAGTGGCTTTTGATTTCTTCTGGGAAGAAGGTTTTGGGGGAGAAACCTTCCTCTTCTTCAGGCGGTCGGTCTCATTTCTTATTGGTGTTACTTCACCTTTATTTTGTTCAGTTTCTTTGTCTTTCGTTTCTTCTACGTTGTCATCACCTCCTCGCTCAGGTGATATGGAAGCAATCTTCCCTGAGACGTTGCTTAAATCTTGGAACTCTTCGGTCTTCTTCATTTTGTTGGGTTCGGGTGTATCATGTGTGGTCGGACTTCTCTGCAGGGTCTTCTAGAATGAGGAGTTTGGCTGACCAGTCCTTATTGATCTCCTCAAGATCCTCTTCCTTGAACTTGTAGTACAACTGCAGTTTCTCCTTATGTTCATCGGCTCGCGTTGTGATTTAAATGAAATGTTGATCTGTGTTGAACTTCATTAGGGGTCGAAATCTTTGTAAGGTGTTCGGAGTCATGCGAGGCTTTTCTTCTATGGCTCTCTTTAGTTGAAGGTAGTACGTATGAAAAACAGCATTCAACTGCCACTGTTTTCTCATATCACTCGAATACCATAGCGTAGTCAACTTCTCGGCAAGTGGCTCGAAAGGTTCAATATCCAGGAAGGTCACACCTTCTGGCATCTCCTAAGAAATAAAGGTGATAAGGATCAGGATCCAATTGAAGTCGAACTCATAGCCTTGATCTCACGCTTTGCGGAAGTCTATTTCGAGCTGGTTTACTAGGTACTTCACCCAATTCATCTGTAAACCTTCTACACACTTCCCTACGAGATCAACGATGAAGACCATGACCTACGTAAGTTTGTTCTTCCTTACTAACTTCCCTTCAATTAACAGACAGGCGAGGTGCATTGCACCATTCTGGATGGAGGCTACCTTGTAGCCTTGCATCCCCTTCTCCACATCATCGTATGTGTCTTTAATATTCTATGCTAGTGCGTGGTCTATGGCTTTTCCTGGGTAGAAATCATGTGGATTGGGTCCTTGCATACTCAAGCCTGTGATCCTATGGATCAGCATTGGTTAAAATGTAATACGACAGTCTAGCCATAACAATCGCCATGGTAACATGATAGTAGCATCTTGACATAGGCATTGAATTCCTAGTGTCTTCCGAAGTGTGGGATTTTCATGTCATTTAACAAGGTGGATTGTGTGAGGTTCATCGTCCACGATTGAGGGATGATTTTTGAGTTCTTCCCCTTCTTTCTAGCTAGTTACTTGTAAGGGGAAATCATGTTGTGGTTCTTACGATCTCTGAGGTTGAAGCCACTAAACTTCAACGTTGTGATCTTGTCTTGTTGCAATTGAACTGTGTGTATCCCTTTCGAAAGGTATGCAGTGACCATGGTGTACTCAAAATCCCTGGGTACACTATCACGACTTACGACACCGGCTAGAGGCAAGATATAGTCAGGTAATATAGATGGAATTAAATTCGCGTTGGCTAGATCGTCTATGTGTTTGGTTCGCTTCTCTGTTGTCGATCGGGATGGCCCCGATATGCAAGCAGTCGACGGAGAGGATTGCACTCCTCTTGTTGATGACACTTGTATACCTACAGACACTGACATTACTCTTTCGTTCATGAGGTTGATGAGAACTTCTTCAACAACTTTCTTTGTGGTGTTGAACTCGGCTTACATACACGCTCAGGGTTGAAAATCTTGGGTTCAAAGAGCAATCTCTTAATACAATGGGATAGATGGAAATAACTCGATGATCACTATGTGAAAATAAACTAATCTGCGAGCTCAAATTCACGGTTAGAAAAAGTGTTCTCAAACCATTTCTTGGCACAGGGGCAAACCCAGGGTTCAATGCTACAACAACGCACCAACAAAACTCTAACTACTATCCCTTTCGACAACAACTACAAAGTAGATGAAGTCTCACCCAAGGTAGAGGCAGGGGTGGTTGCAGGACTCAAATGTTTGCAACATTAGATGGGACACAGACCTATGATTCTAGCATTTAACAGATCACTTAGCAGTAAACATTCATCACTATCCAGTTCTTAGCAACAGGGAAAACAAACCCTAATTATAGAGCATCGTAGTATTCAACCAGATCCACTTCTAATAGCACTAAGCATAAAGGTAACACATAAATATAGCAGATTCAGGCACTAAGCATACTCACATAAGTCATATCTAACATCCATTCTCCTTAATAAGCACAAAGAAACATCAGTTCTATCTAGCATTCATCTATACTAAAGCATTTAGCAAGAAAACACATAAACACATCAACACATCGCACAAACTGTTGGGTATGTGTTATATCCTTTGCATGTGTGTGTGTGTGGGCACGTCAAATACGACAACTGTGTCTAACGATCCCTTCACCTAGCGGATTTTCCTATTTTTAGCGGATTTGTAAATTAACCCCGGATTAAGGGATTAGGTTTTTGGTATCTACGGAATACCTAAAAACATTGTATATATTGTATGGTGAATGGTGAAATTTGATATAATGAAAATAAGAAAGGTTTTCCCGGTTGAGGGTTTTTCAGTATAAAATCTTTGTGTACTCTGTGTATGAGCCATTGATTAATTTATGTATTGCTTAAGATTCTATATGCATTTCTTTACTTCACAGGTTTAAAACTTACATGTGGTATCAGAGCTCGTTTTTGGCTTCAGAGGGATGCCTTTGTTGTTGAGGGTTTGGCTCGGTCTTGATAGATCAAGTTTATCTTGGGTCTGTGATAAACCTGGGTTTAGTGGGAGCTTTTGCAGTGGAGATTCGAGTAAAGAAAGAGAAATGGAAAGCTCATCTAGAATCGAGATAGATAAGTTCAACGATAAAAACTTTGAGCTATGGAAGCTCAAGATGGAGGACCTTCTTGTAGACAAAGAACAATGGATCACTATGGATCCTGGTACACAGCCTACTGGTACACCGTCTACGAGCACACAGGCTACTGGTACACAACCTACTAGTACACCAGTTACTGGTATGTCGAAGGAATATTGGGACAAGTTGGACAGAAGAGAAAGGAGTAGTATTCGACTATGCCTGGTAGATTCGGTGTTGTTGAATGTCTCAGGAGAATCTACAGCCAAGGAACTATGGGATAAGTTAGGGAATTTGTATCAATCAAAGTCCCTGGTAAACAATTTGTTTCTTGGAAAGAAGTTGTATCATCTTAGGATGGAAGATGGATATTCTGTGACAGAACATCTAAATGCCTTTAATACTCTGGTAAGTCAACTTGGATCTGTTAATATTACGATTGCAGAAGAAGATAAGTGTATTACTTTGTTATGTTATTTGCGAGACACTTGGGATAATTTGGTTGTAGCAATAGGTAGTACCACTCAATCTACATTGAAGTATGAGGATGTAATTGCATCCTTGTTATCTGAAGAGATGAGGCGAAAAAGCATGGATGGTCACAGCACAGATTCTTTATTTGTAAGAGGGCATACCCAAGACAAAAACCCTAGTAAACCTTCGGGATGGAGATCTAAATCTACAGGTAGATCTAAGTCTCCAGGAAAATGATGGAAGTGTGGTAAAATAGGGCATTATAAGAAATATTGCAAGTCTAAGAAGGTTGAAAAACCAAAGGGATCTGATAGTACCTCTTCCACAAAGGCTAAAACCTCCACTGAAGAAGGAGGTTATGTTTACCTAGCATCTACAAGTACACATGCAGACCATGATGTATGGTTGATCGACTCAGGTGCATCATACCATATGACTCCTCACAGGGAGTGGTTCTCTGGATATGAAAAATATGATGGTGGTGATGTATTCCTAGGAGATGACTCGACAGCAAAAATCTTGGGACGTGCAAGGGTTAAGTTGCTACTAAATGATGGAAGGATTAGAACTCTCCTTGGGGTTCTACACATTCCAAAACTAGCCAGGAGCCTAATATCTGTAAGCAAGTTGGGTGATGCAAGAGTGAAAGTTGTATTTGAAAAGAGCACTTGCAAGATGGTATGAGGAGAAATGGTGTTGATGAGGGGAGTTCGTTGTGGA
The DNA here is from genome assembly GCA_032191745.1 of Picea mariana. Lineage (NCBI taxonomy): Eukaryota > Viridiplantae > Streptophyta > Pinopsida > Pinales > Pinaceae > Picea > Picea mariana. Next base: position 290,249 of record JASDQU010100351.1, read on the forward strand.
ACTCTGTACAAGTTGTTGGGAAGCACTTATACTAATGGGTGTAACAGTTTTGTTGTCCTTGAGAAGAAAAATGAAGGAGATAAGACCAATATTGTCCCAGAAAAGAAGACCATGTTGTGGCATCAAAGACTGGGGCATATTGGAGAAAAGGGCCTTTGAACACTACACGGTAAAGGTATGGTTGAAGGTATATCTAATTGCACTCTAGATTTTGATTTCTATGAAAATTTCATATATGGTAAATAGAATTGAGTAAGATTCCCATCTGGTGCTACAAGAGCAAAGGGGATCTTAGAGTTTATACACAGTGATGTGTTTGGACCTGTTCTTGTTCCATCCCTAGGTAAATTTGTATATTATGTTTCATTCATAGATGATTTTTCAAGGAACACATGGATTTATTTTCTTAGAAAGAAATCTGAGGTATTTGATAAATTTAAAGAGTTTAAGGCTCTGGTAGAAAATCAGACAAAGAAAAAAATAAAGGTATTAAGAACAGATAATGGTGGAGAATTCTGCGGAAATGAATTCGAAGAATTTTATAAGAAGTGTGGTATAGCAAGGCAGAAGAATACTCCATAAACTCCTTGACAGAATGGAGTTGCAGAAAGGATGAACAGGACACTGATGGAAAAAGCAAGGAGCATGCTCAGCGGTGTCAGGTTAGGACAAGAATTATGGGCAGAGGCAGTGGGTACAGCATGTTACCTAGTCAATCGATCACCTTCATCAGCGTTGGATGATAAAACTCCACATGAGGCATGGTCTAGAAAGAAACCCTCTCTTCAACATCTTAGAGTGTTTGGTTGTGATGCTTATGTACATGTTCCAAAGGAAAATAGAAGTAAGTTGGATAATAAAGCTGAAAAGTGTATCTTTATTGGTTATAAAGATGGTGTGAAAGGTTATAAGCTTTGGAACCCAGAAACCAAGAACACTGTTTACAGTCAAGATGTTGTTTTCAGAGAGGTAAAAGATGTGTCCAAATAGGAATTCCCACCAACGCAAGACGAACCTGAGAAAATAGAGCTTGAGTTGGATGATGCAAAATCTGAATCATCTGAAGTAGAGGAAGTAGAAGAGGAGGAAGAAGAAGAAACTCATACCACAATATTGAGGAGATCGGTGAGAGATAGGAGGCAACCAGAAAGGTATAGTCCACCTAATTTTCGTTCCAGTTTTGCTTTATCTATTACTGATGATGATCCTAGAACTGTCAGGGAAGTAGTGAATTCAGAGGATAGTAAACTCTGAAAGAAGGCCATGGTTGAAGAAATGGATGCCTTGGATAAGAATGAGGCATGGGATATAGTTGAGCTTCCAGCTGGAAGAAAATCAATTGGTAGCAAATGGTTGTTCAAGAAGAAGTTTANGTTTTGCTTTATCTATTACTGATGATGATCCTAGAACTGTCAGGGAAGTAGTGAATTCAGAGGATAGTAAACTCTGAAAGAAGGCCATGGTTGAAGAAATGGATGCCTTGGATAAGAATGAGGCATGGGATATAGTTGAGCTTCCAGTTGGAAGAAAATCAATTGGTAGCAAATGGTTGTTCAAGAAGAAGTTTAATGCACAAGGTAAAGTGGAGAAATACAAAGCTCGGTTAGTGGCAAAAGGTTATTCCCAGGTAGAGGGAATTGACTTTGGTGAGATTTTTTCTTCTGTTGCTGAGTTAACTTCTATTAGATTTCTTTTATCTATTGTTGTTGCTTTTGATCTTGAAGTGGAAAAAATGGATGTGAAGACAGAATTCCTACATGGGGATCTGGAAGAAGAAATCTACATGAAGCAGCCAGAAGGCTTTGTAGTGAGGGGAAAGAAAGAGTTGGTTTGTAAGCTAAAGAAGTCACTATATGGTCTGAAGAAATCACCTAGGATGTGGTACCAAAAGTTTGACACATACATCCTTGGATTAGGATTTGTAAGAAGCAGGGTTGATCACTTTGTATATTCCAAGTAGGTTGGTAATCACTTCATTTATGTAGTGTTGTATGTTGATGACATGTTGTTGGTAGGAAATAACATGGATGTTATCAAGGAGGTGAAATCGCAACTATCCTCCAAATTTGACATGAAGGATCTCGGTGCTTCTAACTTCATTCTAGGAATGGAGATTAAAAGAGATCATGAAAACAGGAAACTCTAGTTGAATCAAAGAAAATATGTTGAGACAATATTATAGAGGTTTAATATGCATGGAAGTAAACTAGTCAAGGTCCCTATTCCTATAGGTGTAAAGTTGTCTACAGATCAGTGTCCCAAGACACAGGAAGAAGAAAAGGACATGTCCCATGCTCCATATGCCAATGCAGTTGGCAGTTTGATGTATGCAATGGTTTGTACTAGACCGGACATTGCACATGCAATGGAAGTTTTGAGTAGGTATATGTCAAAACCAGGGAAGGAGCATTGGATAGTAGTAAAGAGGGTCTTCAGGTATCTTTGTGGCACCACCAATTATGGATTGTGCTACCAAGGAAGGTCGGGATTGGATAGAGTAGTGGACATGCATAGCTTTGTTGATGTAGACTGGGCTAGAGATTTAGATCACAGAAGATCTACAAGTGGGTATGTGTTTAACCTATTTGGAGGAGCAATCAGTTGGATGAGCAAAAGACAGGCTGTAGTGGCACTCTCAACTATAGAAGATGAATACATGGAAGCCACACATGCAAGCAAGGAAGCAATGTGGTTACAAAGATTGTGTTCAGGTATTGGGTTGGTAGAACAAGCAGTGAGATTAGATTGTGACAGTCAGAGTGAAATATTCCTGGCAAAGAACCCAGCTTATCGTTTGAAGACAAAACATATTGATGTTCAATATCACTTTGTGAGAGACATGGTTGAGGAAAAGAAGGTGTTGCTGGAAAAGGTTAACACTTTGAAGAATGTTGTAGATTCATTGACAAAGTCCGTGAGCACAGAAAATTTCTCCTGGTGTAGAGTAACAATGGGCATTGTTGCCCTTGATTGTTGACTATATAATTCCCTGGACCCCTGGATGCAAAGAAAACAACAAGTGGGAGAATGTTGGGTATGTGTTATAATCTTTGATTAGGTTTTTGGTATCTACAGAATACCTAAAAACATTGTATATATTGTATGGTGAATGATGAAATTCGATATAATGAAAATAAGAAAGGTTTTCCCGGTGGAGGGTTTCCGGTATAAAATCTTTGTGTACTTTGTGTATGAGCCATTGATTAATTTATGTATTGCTTAAGAATCTATATGCCTTGCTTTACTTCACAGGTTTAAAACTTACACAAAGCAGAGAAACACAGCATATACGCAGTTCACCCCCACCATGGGGCTACGTCCACCAACTCTTTGTCTTCTTTATTAGCTTCTTCAATTAGTTACATGCACAGATCCACAAAACCCTACTCCAAAGAAGACAAGATATTTGTGCAGCTCGCTAGATCCTCTTTCTCTGAGTAGATCTAAGCACATAGCCTTCCATAGTCTCCTAAAATGACTTTCACTTAGCTCTGCAAGTCTCACACAGAATGCACAAAGCATCGACAGATTTTGATCACACAGATCCAACATTAGCACTTAGCCATTCCTTACAACTTCTACTTATTACATCGCCTAGTCTTCTATATATATATATATATATATTACAAAATAGGCCTAAGCATGGGTAAACCCATGCGCTGACATTCCCATACCCATTACATGATCCCAAAACCCAAAAATCCCTAAAAAGGGGACGAGATCCCGCGATATCCTCTTTGTCTTGTGCTCCGTCTTCGACGGGCTATCGAAGCCCCTAAAATAGGTCAAACATGACCAATAGTCCTCAAAACTTGGTCAAGGGCCAACAACTGCCATGAGCATCCGGCCTTCAAGCAGCTTGGTGAAGAAAAACTGAGGCTCAAGAGAATTCTTGAACGTAAGTTTCAGACACTGAAATATGTTACAGCAGCATAATAATCAAACCTACATTACCATGCAACTACAACCACTCAACTGGATCCTCCATGCCTGAGCCTTTCAGTGTAAGGGAAAATAAGATAACAAAGAAGCTGACTAAAAATGGTCACGACAATACTATAATCAAACCTACATTACAATAGAACCACAACCCTCGACTGGATCCTCCATGCCCAAGCTTTTCAGCACATTTTTTACAAAGATATGAGAGAAGTTAACTTTTATTAATGCGAAAGTCTCAAGTTTGATACATAACCAAAGAATAGTTCTGGTATCAAAAATTACATAATAGGGAGATCTGCTCAACCATTCAATGACCATAACAAAATATCAAACTGATCTATTTATACTCAGATCAATTCACAATTGCCAGGAGTGTGATCTGGTGATTTCATTCAAAGATTTGCATCCAAGCAGTCCTCTGTCATACTGCGTGTGTTCCCTTTTGTCAGACGCAAATGAGGTTCAATGTGGATCTGCAGAAAAACTAACCATCGATTTACCTTGTTGACAATCTTGTCTCCTTAGCCATAACTTTTGATCCTTCCATTTATGGGCTGAGATGAGGTTTCAACTACCAATCCCTGCTTCATTAACTGGATCTTCATTAGGATTGGAGCGCGACAGGACAAATGACGGGTGACCACTTGTCATTGTTGGATTGGACGTTGAGGTCATGAAATTCAATCCTTTTTCATTGGTCTACCCCTCCTTGGGATTGGAGCGCGGCATGTGATTTTGGGGCCACGAGAAGTGGTTTAGGACCACACCACTTTTGCACCTGAAACACACCATCGCTCGCCACATTGCCACCTTGCAAAACAATGGTTTTCATTTCAGCCTACCCCTCGTATTTTATCGTTCACACATGTTGAGGCCCTGAAATGATCTGAAGTCATCGATCTAAAAAGGGCTTGATATCTGGGCACGTCAGCTACTTTAGCGACCCCACCAAAATTTATCTGCATGCTAACTTTGGATTCCTTCCATATATGCTTAGAGATAGTGCCACAACGAACCGTCACAGGGGATTTTGATCATTGCAGACTACACCTGCTCACCTGCATTCATGCTTCTTTGTGTGATAACATCTACCACTAGTAGAATTTTCCTACAACAATGGCTATCAAGAGTCATTGAAGATGAGCCCTTTTGAAGCCCTATATGGTAGACAATGAAAAATTCCAATCAATTGGGATAACCCAGTAGATAGAATTACAATAGGGACAAACATGCTAAAAGAAATGGAACAATAAGTAATTCAAATAAAACAGAACCTAAAAGTGGCTCGAGATAGACAAAAAAAATATGTTGACAGAAAAAGGACTCCTAGAGAGTTCAAAATAGGGGATCATGTGTATCTCTAAGTTAGACCCAGGAAAATCTCCTTGAGACTGGGATCCCATGCCAAGCTATCACCTAGGTATTGTAGACCCTTTTAAATTTTGGATAGAGTGGGGACTGTAGCATATAGGATAACAATTCCTCCCACAGTAAAGGCTCACAATGTTTTCCATGTTTCATTATTGAAGAAATATGTACATGATTCTAATAATATAATTGACCAGTCTATGATTCAGGTGGAACCAAAGGGAGAATTCCTACCAAAACCCCAATGCATAATAGATAGGAATGAAACCCCACTTAGGAACAAAACCATTTCACAGGTCAAAGTGTAGTGGAAACACTTTGGTCTGGATTAAGCTACATGGGAAATGGAGGATTCCATGAAACAAGCATATCCATTTTTGTTTACTTTTGTAAATACAGAGCACATCGGTAGGTAGAACATCGAGGAAAATGTTCCTTTAAGGGGGAGGGTATTGTAATTCCCTTGTTTCCCCCAACTTGTAAATATAACTATAACTTTCCAAAAGACTATGGTAGACTGAATATGTGTGAATGTTGGATTTGATGAACCTTTTGTTATAAAAGGTAATGTATGTATTTATGTTATTAATTAAATATGGATAGTGTCTCTTAACTATTGAAAAGGGGGTTTTCCAAGATGGACCATGATGTTATGAGAGATATGGTGAGGGAAACCATAAATGGTTGAGATGACCCCCACCAAACCAGTACTTCACTAGATTTAATTTCTCAGACCTAGAATAGTCCTCTGACCTGAAAATGAATTACCAGTCACATTGCTAGTTGGAAAATTCCTCCTCAAGACTTAATGAGGAGATGGGGAAGAGTACCCATATTCAAGACTTCCATACCTGACCATGAGCTGGGGATTCAGACCCACACAATCGTGTCAAGGAAGGAAAGAAAGGAAGTAAATTTATGGGCAGAGGTAGATCTGTGAGGAAGTAGAGTGGGGAGACCAATATCCAAAAGAGAGAATAGTTCTTGCATATTTTCGGTTCTCGGGAGAACTAAGAAAAAAGCTTGTTCTAGGTGCAACAGTTTGTTGGCAGTGTTTTTAGTCCAAGATGATAAACGGGGCTAACGTGTGACTATGGAATTACTCGTGTAGACCCCCTTGCTTGGTATAGATAAAATCAGTTGCCAAGCCCTTGTGGGAGGAGGAGAGAAACCTCCATCCCTGACTATCATGGAGCAAGAACAAAGAGTCTCTCTCATAGCATCATGGTCTAGCTTGGGGGTGGCCAGTGGTAAATCCATTAAGGAGTGGTTGTGCCAACAATTGGGTGGAAACAGACACCCCTTTCAGTAGTCTCTTCACGATTCTGATTTTCTGATAAATATTTTCATACTCTGTGTACTAAAATGGAAATGATGATTGATCATATATATATATGTCTATGACTAATTTCTATATTGAATTATTAAGGTAGAAATGTGTATTGTCTCTCTGTGAACCCATGTTTTTGAATGGTCTTTTGTTTGCCTTAGCTTAGTAGCTAGAGAGTTATGGGACATAAGTTTGCAAGAGAGTCGGGGTAGGATTAACTAGAATGCTTAAGTCATGTCTACCTCTAGAATCTACCATCGCGAGAATACTAAGTTCAAACTCTGTGGAAGGAGGGTGCCTCCTTCAGACCCTTCACCTATGTGACCAAAGGCTCATGCCCATGTCCTTAACTAATTCATGGCTAAGGGATTAGCGTGTATCCCATGATAATTTTTGGAGGACCCATATGACCAAGGTATGGGAAGCCTGCACTAGGCCCTAAAGTAGCTAAGCCTTCCTATCTTTGAAACTCCAAGAGTTCATAGTTATAGGGTGTTACGACTTTACCATTTGTAAACCGACCAAAGGGAGCTTGTGTTATGGTTACCCACAAGGTTGACCAATGTCTGGTGGTTTCCCTAACCATGGCAGATAGATTTGTCCCACTGGTAAACCCTGACCCATTTACCAATCGTGAAGTAACGCGAGCCACAGATGCGAAGGTATTCGGTAGTCCCCATGGCCATTGGATCTACATCAAGGTAATTTCAACGTTGAGCACTTCGGGAGAATAGAGGTATTATAACACCAAATTCCCTGAACGTTGGAGTCAGAAATTGATGTAAGTTATGGATCTAAGGAGTCTGTTAAGAACCCTCTTAATTGTTTGATCAACCAGTGGAGGGACTAGTGCATGGTACTTTAGCAAAGTCCTACTTCAGGGGAGCGAAGCTGTCATAACCCTGAAACCTCTAAATTTCAGAGCCACCAAGTAAGGAGAACCATAGATCTAGGGAACCTTTGGGATCTCCCATGACCGTTGATCCAGATCAGGGTGAGCCCGATGTTGACCACTCCGAGAGCTAGGAGGAAGTCACACAGTGAATCTTTCGGACATCAAAGTTACGAAGTAATGGAGACCATAGATCAAGGAATCTATGTGGACGCATATCAACCATGAGATCTAAGGGTGTCGAAAGGCTATCATTCTGGAGTGATGTGGCACACTAACGTCACCCAGGGTGACATGGACCTGTTAGCACTCTGTAATTTTCCCAAGGCTGTGAGGCAGTCACAGAGGCAACATCAAAACTGCTTCGAGTCGGGGATCTATCCCTCCAAGACTTAGAGAGGGATCTCTCTGTCTGATATAAATTTGTTGGAAGAGGATATTATGCTAGCTATGCAGAATAAGGTTATGTTCTTGGGGTTTTCTGGTTGAGACAACAAAAGAAGACCATTGGGCTATGGGGTCTGTTCACAAAGATAGAGACCAAATAACAGTTTATAAGAATTCTTTTCACAGGGTGAGATAATGCAACTATTGGATTCTTTTGGAATAAGTGATGGATTAGCAGAAAATGTGAGATTATCAATCACAGTAAAAAAGCATTTAAGAATTTCTTCACCACAACATCAAAAGACAAACATTTAGATTTTTTAAAAGTTAGAAAACAGGGTATGCACAGATAAATCCTATAACTTTAACTTCTTTTAAAAGATAAGACAGAAAACAAAATAATAACAAAGGTAGATACACATTCAATGACGAGGGAAAAACTTCGCCAATAGCTAACATACAGGAATCCTGTGAAACGTTTCTTTATATTTCTGGAAAATCTCTGATAGAAGTTACAATGCTCCCAGCCTGCCTGGGCATGAAATCAACAACCCTTACATTAAAAATCATCTCTGAATAAATAGGGGATATATCCCAACAAGTTTCGAGAGTCGATTGTAGCTGCCTCGGCCAAAAATAGCCACCAATCCCACAAAATTTGGAACTTTCTGCGAAACAAGGGGTCCGAACAAAGGTGTGTTTCTCTTCAAAGATGACACCTGGGAAAAAAATGAAGGAGTTTATTGTATATGGGCATGTGTTGGACAAAAAAATCCTTCTTTTTTTCCAAATTTGTCTCCAGCTGGCCGTAACATCTCCTGCAAACTCAAGACTGTAACGGAAAAGCGAAAATCTGGAAAAAAGGTCCTCGAAGATTGCTTCGATTCTCCCTTCTCGTGGCACCTGTGAAAAAAATGAGAGAGGTTTTTGTTCTTCATCCCGTTTTGGAGAAAAACCTCTCTCAGTTTCTTAAAATTCATTTTAATTTTCCCAAAAATGGCCTCGGACGAAGACATATTGAACAGGTGAAAATAGGCAAAAAATTGAAAAAGCGGTTTTTTTCGTGATTGGTGGTATTCCGGACCCCCCCTGAGGTGGTAAGCGGTTTTTTTTGGGGGGGGTCCGCTGGAATAGGGAGGAAAC
>JASDQU010100351.1:306581-338430 GCA_032191745.1 Picea mariana
CCCAACTGTTAAAAGCAGAACAGTCGAGGGGGTCCAGAATCCACTGTCAATCGTTGATCTATGCACTGCTAGATCGACTGTCGATCTAAGTGATTTTTTTATTCTCCGGGCGCGAATGCAACAAATGAGGAAAAACTTAGGCTTAATGACTTTTTGAGGGTTTGGTGCACTGCTTCCCTTGAAAATAATTTGTAGAGATGAAATATTATTTGCAAACCTATACACCCAGAGTGAAAAATTTCCATTCAACAGATGATCCTATGAATTATAGGGTTATAACAAGACCCATGATTGACGTGCCACATGTCACCTTGATTAGTATGTTTCTCAAACTCTATATGATCATTAAAATGTGACACATGTCACCCACTGTAGTTTCCATGTGTCATCCTTTCCTTACCATGTGTCACCCCTGGAACATACTTGCTTGGTCCATATAGAGGGTGGAGTGCTCGAGACCCACCTTTTCTGGCCTCCACATTTAATACATCACCACGTGTGAGGGTGGACCCTTCGGGAGTCTGGGACTTCGAGATTACGGAGTTTTAGGGTGTAGTTTCGTAGAAAAGTTGAAAGGCTAGAAGGCTAGAGCCACGTGGAGAGATTTCGGGCTCCTTCGGGAGTTCAGGAATTCAAGACTCCAAAGGACATGCATGGAGAAAGGAGAAGGGATGTTCAGCACCGAACATTGAACTTGCCTCTAGCTTATGTGTTAAATGAGTATCAAGTTCCACTGTCAGATTAGACGATGGATAAAATTCCACCATGGACGTAGGTATTTGGTGATGGTATGAATGAGATGGACCCATGTGGACCTCAACTAATAGCATCCTAAGAGATTTGGGAGGCCATAACTTGCAATCCAGAGCTCAGATTTAAGCCTGGTAGCAGTCATTAGAAAAATACAAGCAAGTAGAAGAGGATTAAGACCTCGAAAAGAGGATTTGAGGTAGTTAGAGTAAGAAAAATTATGATTCCCCATCCCTAGAAAGGGTACTTAGGGATCGGGTGTGTTACAACAGTGTGCACGCAATCAGCTATGTACTGCACACGACAACTATTCTCAACGCATGCAACAATTTGATCATCGTGTTGAACTCTGTAACATACCCATCCTCCAAGACGAGTCTCGTCATTGCAAAAACAACCTTTCCTCCTAAATACAAATTTAAATATGCCCCATGCATATAAAATAAACCAAGGGGAAACAAACCCATAAAAATTACAACAAATAACATGTTGATTTTCCTGTGCATCTAATATCATATATAAAAATGTGAATACATCCAGTCAGCACACAAAAAACACACAACATTCAAATATTTGTTTACACGGTGAAATAAACATAATAAAAACATCATAACACTTATCTGTTTATAAATATAACCAAATAGTTGCATACGAAGGATGAACCTCCCAGCCATAGGTGTTATTGTTCCAAATATCAACAACATACCACCTAGAGCTGAGGTTATGAGTCCATAGGGAGATCCGATCCTCTAGTGATCTAGATTATTTTTGGAATGAAATGAAAGAAAAGATATTACGATGAAATACACATAATTATTGCCAGAAATAGAGAAATACATCAATACATGATTTGTATTAATGAAAGAAATGTTCAGAGACTGTAAAAATACAGAGTGAAAGACTCACTAGAATGGTGGCAACTTTATCTCTGAGAAGACATGTGACGGCTATTCTCATTCGCAAGAAGATGATTACAATGAGTCTCTGAAGGAATTTTTATAATAACCATGAATTAGAAAACCCTAGACATCCAAAAAACTAACCCTATGAGATGAAGCGCCAAAAGTCATGTGAGCCCCATTGGGGTAAGTTAGTGCATCAACTTCTCGGGGTCGTAAATTTTTCGTATGATCTTTGTTTTAGGCATGTGATAGCCTATTGAAAAGGTATTTTTGAGAACTACGCATTATGTTATCAAACATTGACTTTGTCTATAGATTGATTGTTCCAAACCAAGAAAACATTGTTTAGGGCCCCAAAACAGCCCTGGAATTATAGACAAATGTACTGACATGAAAACTTCCAAAATAACCCAGTTGGAATAGGTTGGCAGCCACCATTATCCACCTGGATGTTGTGAAGGGATTCAGGATAGCCTTGGAAGTACAAAACCCATAATTACAAATAAATGTCTCCATTACGGAGAAACGTGTTGAATTGAAAATTATCAAGATAAGACAGTTGGAATTTTGAACAGGTGGGTGGCCACCAATATCCACCTGGATCAGTCCTCTTCCTTGGGAAGCAATGGTCTCCATTGTGTTGAGTGCCCAGGAAAGAGGGGAAATCATTTTTTGAATCTGAATCATGGTGATATGTGTGCCTTGCTAGAGAAGTAGTGTTTCTTGGTCTATGGAAGGTTGTCACGAACCTGTTGTTGGCGGGGTTGAATCTATTCCATCAACCTATTGTCTCTAAGCTTGATGGGGCATTATGTAAGAACCATTGTAGGTGAAGAAAAAATATCTTCTTTCTCTTCTATAATATGCTTCTATTGGATAGAAGGTGTTGAGGTTGTAGTGGTTGCACTAGCCTTCTGTGCATCATTTAAACAGACTATGAAGAGGTTGAATTTTGCAGTATGAGAGATTACCTTGGGGCACTGTTTTGGTGAAAAAATAGTCAGAACTACCTATGGTATCTTGTATATTTGACCCCCCAGATTAATATGACACTACGGGGTCGAGAATCATAAACAACATGATGTTTTCACATATATGGTTGGCCCAAAACAACATCACAGACATCAAGAGGGGAAATATCACACACTACCTTATCCTTAAAGGGTTGGATCCCATAGGACAGGTGGCACTGTTGGCTGACATGGATATCCCATCCCTGGTGAAGCCACCCGATGGTCTATGGTTGTAGGTGTGGTGTTGTTGACAACCCCAACTATTTGGTGACCTCAGTTGAGATGAGGTTATTCTAGTTGTTACTATCAACAAAAAAATGTAACAGGGTCCCATTCACCCACATCTATGAATGGAAGAGGGGCTCCCCCTCTTCAGGATCTACTGGTTCTTCTAGTTGAATTATTTTGGTCGTGATAGTAGCAATGGGTTCTATTTCGATGATCTATCTTCTTTCATTTTTTTCTAGATCATATTCTAAATTAGGGTTCGGCTCCTTGTCTTTGATTTCAGCCACCAATGATTGTTTTGAGCGACATTCATCGGTGTTGTGCCAGGGGATTTTTTGCAATTTGCACCACTTCCCAGTGTCATTCTTTGTCTTTCCTTTACCCTTATGTTCATGTGTCTTGGACTAGTTTTCAGAAGGTTGTTGGTTAGTTTTGTCTTTATCATGCTTTGGTTGTTGCAGATTTGCAGACCTGAACTCCCATTTTTTCCAGTGCCTAAATTTCTGCTCAATTTTTGCATCATATATATAGGAATCTCCCAACGATGAGATGTTTAGGAAATCCATTTCGGTTTGAATGTACCTCATCAGAGCCCCATGTTATTTCAGAACCATATGGTGCTCGTAGTCTTTAATACCCAGCTTGGTGCGCAAGGTATGGAAAGTATTTGTGAACTCTGGCATTGTTTGTCTCTTCTCTTGCCACAGTGCAGTCCATCTCATGTACGGTTAATCATAGTTATCAATAGGGTAATATTGTTCCTTGACTGCATCCACAAAAAAATACCAAGTGGGATTAGCCCCATATATTCCATATTCCTCTATGCAAATTTTCTCCTAGTAAGTTTCCCACCAATGTTTGACATGGGGTACATCCTTGAGGAGTGTGAAGGTGATCTTTTCAATGTTGGAAAAATTGTGAATATAGAAATAACCTTCTAGCAGATTTAGCCATTTTTCTAAGACATATGCATCTATCTAACCTTCAAATGTGGGAATATCAAAATTAACTTGTGCCTTGAAGGGATAATTTCCTCCAAAGTGGTCGCTTGATGAAGATGTGAAAGTTTCTATCACAATGTGTCGAAGGATGTTGGAAAAATTCTCCACCATTTCGTCCTTTGTGGCATGAGATATTTCTCAAGAAACAAGTTAATTGTAGATTTTAAACTTGTACAATGTTTGTTGCAAACAGGTTTTCAGTAAAAGAACAGAAAATATACAATGGAAAATACAAACATTACACAGATATTTTTCCCCTGGAAACCCAAACCAAGAAAACAGCATATTCTATATTCATTCATAGTGATGCATTGTTTACAATAAAATATACATATAGGAGCCAGCGGCATCCAAAACCCTAACCCAATGAATTGTATTAGTCAACAACCCTAATTTCTTAGCAAGAAATAGAAAACCATTGGCAAAGACACCATGTTCCTAAAAACCACCTAAATATGTGATACGTTTCCTCAGGCAGAAAAAAATTTACTGAGTGGAGGTCAAATGGACAAAACTCAATACAAGAATGATTTTAATCACAGAAACTGGACAAGCAATGCATAGGGAAGTGAGGTCCTCATTAAATTCAGTTGGTGATTTGAGTTTAAGTGTGAGCAGAAGGAATACTTAGTGAGAGAGGTGAACAAGACTACTTTTGGCACAGGGGTAGAACCAGGTTTCAACACTACGATGGTGCACCAAAAAAACCCTAATTAACGGCCCTTTCGGCAACACCTACGAAGCAGATGAAGTCTCACCCGAGGTAGAGGCAAGGGTGGTTGAAGAACTCAGATGTCTACAACCTTAGCCGGGACAGAGACCTGTGATTCTAACATTTAACAGAGCACTTAGCAGTAAACATTCATCACTATCTAGTTCTTAGCAATAGCACAGACAAACCCTGATTACAGAGCATCGCAGTATTCAACTAGATCCACTTCTAATAGCACTAAGCATAAAGGTAACACATTAGATCTAGCAGATTCAGGAACTAGTCATATTCACATATGTCAGATCTAACATGAATTCTCCTTAATAAGCACAAATCAACATCAGTTCTATCTAGCATTCATCTATATTAAAGCATGTAGCAAGAAAACACATCAACACATCGCACAAAGCAGAGCAAAACAACATATACATGGTTCACCCCCACCCTAGGGATACATCCACCAAATCTTTGTCTTCTTTATTAGCTTCTTCAATCAGTTACATGCACAGAGCCACAAAACCCTACTCCGTAGAGGATAGGATATCTGTGTAACTCACTAGATCCTCCTTCTCCAAGTAGATATCAGCACACATCCTTCCATAGTCTCTTATAATGACTTGCACTTAGCTCTGCAAGTCTCACACAAAATGCACAAAGCATCGACAGCTTTTGATCACACAGATCCAACCTTAGCACTTAGCCATTCCTTACAACTTCTACTTATTACATCGCCTAGTCTTCTATATATATTATAAAATAGGCCTAAGCATGGGTAAACCCATTGGATGACTGCCTCATTCATGGTTCCCTTTAGGGGTTGTTTAGTTGTAGTAACAACTTGATCCAATTCTGCTCCCCAACCTTCTATCTCTGTGAATAGTTGGTAAGCCACATCTTGTACAGGTTGGAGCCTTTGAGTCACTTCCATGACCTTGCTTTGAATGGTGTGAACCTTCTGCTAGGCAGTGCACTGCTCCTGAGATCATTTCATTCTTTCTACTGCTAACAGGGGCTTCAACTGTGCCTACATTGTCTTTGCTTTATGTTTCCCCTCCTGGAGCTGCGACTCTAGTGCCTTCAGTTCTGCATTCTCGGTGAGTTGTTCATAATTATGGGCATTGTGATCACTAATTTTCTTGCATTCCATGGCAAGATCCCTTATTTGTTTGACTACTCTCCAAGCAGTTGCTTATCTTTTTTGTAGTTGTTGGATGGCTTCTGTGAGCTATTCTACTTGATGCTCAACCTTGTCTTATGCCTGTGGCTCTAAGCCTGTCACAAAGCAAATTGTTATGTTTACTGTTTCTTTTACCTCATGTTTCCCTACGAGCAATTGTTCCTTTTCTTCCTGCATCTGCACTTTCTCTTCGTCAAACTTTTTCTGGAGAGAAATATTCTCCTGCTTTGTAACTCAGAATTGTTCTACAAGTACTCCTTGTACTTGCTTCAAAGCCTGGGTGACTTGTTTTGTTTCCTCTTATGATCATCGAAGGCATGCTTTAGTTGCATCTACGAGTCAGCGGAGTTGGGTTGGCTCATCTCCCAACTCTCATTCTCTTGATGGTAGGGACATAGTGGAGATTGTGTGACTGGACTGAAGGGCGTGTTGTACCCCTCAGAGTTCGACCTCAATTCTATCATACATTTTCTTCTTCTTATCTTCTTGTTTCTTGGCAATTTCCAATGACACATAATTTAGAGCTTCTATGATGAAGTCAAAGTCATTAGGAGTAAGCATGGTCTTCATCTTGGTAATGGTGGCTTTCGATTTCTTCCAGGAAGAAGATTTCAGGGGAGAAACCTTCCTCTTCTTTAGGGGGTCGGTCTCATTTCTTGGCAGTGTTACTTCGCCTTTCTTTTGTTCAGTTTCTCTGTCCTTTGTTTCTTCTACATCATCATCACCTCCTCACTTAGGTGATATGGAAGCAGTATTCCCTGAGGCATTGCTTAAATCTTGTACCTCTTCAGTCTTCTTCGTTTTGTTGGGTCTGAGTGTATCATGCATGGTTTCTGGGCTATCAGGGTTAGACATCTTTGCAGGGTCTACTGGAATAAGGAGGTCGGCTGACCAGTCCCTAGTGATCTCCTCAATATCCTCTTTCGTGAGCTTGTAGTACAACTGCAGTTGCTCCTTATGTTCATTGGCTCGCGCTATGATGTAAATGAAATGTCGATCTGCATTGAACTTCATCAGGGGTCGAAATATCTGTAAGGTGTTCAGAGTCATGTGAGGCTCTACTTCTATGGATGTCTTCAGCTGAAGGTAGTACGTATGAAAAACAACATTCGACTGCCACTGTTTTCTCATATCACTCGAATACCACAGCATAGTCAACTTCAAGGCAAGTGGCTCGAAAGGTTCAATATCTGGGAAGGTCACACCTTCCAGCATCTCCCAGGAAATAAAGGCGATAAGGATAAGGAGCCAGTTGAAGTGGAACTTGTAGCCTTGATCCTACACTTCGCAGCAGTCTAGTTCGAGCTGGATCACTAGGTACTTCGCCCAGTTCATCTGTAAACCTTCTACACACTTCCCTTCAAGGTCGATGACAAAGCCAGTGACCTGCGTAGGTCTATTCTTCCTTACTAACTTCCCTATAATTAACTGACATGTGAGGCACACTGTGCCATTCTGGATGGAGGCTACCTTGTAGCCTCACGTCCCCTTCTCCAGATCATCATATGTGTCTTTAATATCCTTTGCTAGTGCGCAGTCTATGGCTTTTTCTGTGCACAAATCCTATGGATCGGGTCCTTTCATACTCAAGCCTGTGATCCTATGGATAAATGTTGGGTCAATTGTAATAAGGAAGTCTAGCCATAATTAACCGCCATGGTAACATCACAATAGCATCTTGACATAGGCGTTGACTTCCTGGTGTCTTCCGAAGTGTGGGATTTTCATGACATTTAATAAGGTGGATTGTGTGAGGTTCATCATCCACGACTGAGGGATGATCTTTGAGTTCTTACCCTTCGTTCCAGTTAGTTACTTGTACGGGGCGTGCATGTTGTGGTTCTTACGATCTTCAAGGTTGAATTCACTGAACTTCAATGCTATGATCTTGTCTTGCTATGATAGAACTGCATGTATCTCTTTCAAGAGGTACACAGTGACCATGGTGTACTTGAAATCTCTAGGTACACTATCACGAATTACGGCATCGGCTAGAGGCAGGATATAGTCGGGTAATATAGATGGAATTAACTTCGTGTTGGCTAGATCATCTCTGTGTTTGGTTTGCTTCTCTTTTGTCGGTCGGGATGACCCCGATCCATGAGAAGTCGACAAAGAGGCTTGCATTCCTCTCGTTGATGATGCTTGTACACCTGCATACATCGACATTACTCTTTTAGTCATGAGGTCGATGAGAACTTCTTCAACAACTTTCTCCACAGCATTGAACTCGTCCGACATACACGCTCAGGATTGAAAATCTCAGGTTCAAAGAGAAATATCTTAATACAATGGGATAGATGGAAATAGCACGATGATCACTGTGTGAAAATCAATTAATATACGGTCTCAAATTCACAGTTATAAAAAGTGTTCTCGAACCATTTGTTGGCACAGGGGAAGACCTAGGGTTCAATGCTAAAACAACACACCAACAAAACCCTAACTATCGACCTTTTTGGAAACACCTCTGAAGCAGATGAAGTCTCACCCGAGGTAGAGGCAGGGGTGGTTGCAAGACTCGGATGTCTACAACCTTAGTTGGGACACAGACCTGTGATTCTAACATTTAATAGAGCACTTAGCAGTAAACATTCATCGATTCCAGTTCTTAGCAACAGCGCAGACAAACCCTAAATACAGAGCATTGCAGTATTCAACCAGATCCATTTCTAATAGCACTAAGCATAAAAGGAACACATTAGATCTAGCAGATTCAAGAACTAAGCATACTCACATAAGTCAAATCTAACATTTATTCTCCTTAATAAGCATAAAGCAACATCAGTTCTATCTAGCATTCATCTATACTAAATCATTTAGCAAGCAAACACATAAACACATCAACACATCGCACAAAGCAGAGAAACATAGCATATACATGGTTCACCCCCACCCTGGGGATACGTCCATCAACTCTTCATCTTCTTTATTAGCTTCTTCAATGAGTTACATGCACAGAGCCACAAAACTCTACTCCGTGAAGGACAAGAGATATGCACTTCTCGCTAGATCCTCCTTCTCTGAGTAGATCTAAGAACACAGCCTTCCACAGTCTCTTACAATGACTTGCACTTGGCTCTGCAAGTCTCACACAGAATGCACAAAGCATAGACATCTTTTGATCACACAGATCCAACCTGAGGACTTAGTCATTCCTTACAACTTCTGCTTATTACATCTCCTAGTCTTCTATATATATTACAAAATAGGCCTAAGCATGGGTAAACCCATGGACTGACATTCCCATACCCATTACATGATCCCAATACCCAAAAATCCCTAAAAAGGGGCTGAGATCCTGCAATATCCTCTTAGTCTTGCGCTCTATCTTCGACGGGTTGTCAAAGTCCCAAAAATAGGTCAAACATGACCAAGAGTCCTCAAAACTTGGTCAAGGGCCAATAGGTCCCCAACACTCACCTGTGACTCGTCCCGAGTCACTCTGGTCTAGGTAGTTCTTCTTCAAAAGCCTCGAGCTTAGCTCAATCTGCTTCAACACTTTTTTGTTCCACAACCTCTTATTCAGTGAAATCTTGGATGACTGTCTCGTTCACGAGTCCCTCTAGGTGTTTTTCAGCTTCAGTAACAACTTGCTCCAGTTCTGCTCCCCAACATTCTATCTCTACGAACAGTTGGTAAGCCTCATCCTGTATAGGTTGGAGCCTCTGGGTCACTTCCATGACCTTTCTTTGAACAGTGTGAACCTGGTGTTGGGCAATGCACTGCTCTTGGGATCGTTTCATTCTTTCTACCGCTGACAGGGGCTTCAACTGCACCTATATTGTCTTTGCTTTCTACTTCACCTCCTGGAGCTGCGACTCCAATGGATTCAGTTGTCCATTCTCGATGATTTTTTCATAATTTTGGGCACTATGATCATTGAGTTCCTTTCAATCCATGGCAAGATCCTTTATTCGTTCGAATTTGCTCTGAGCAATTTATTCTCTTTGATCTCTTACATCCTGTGGAGTTTTGGGCACTGTGGAGAGCTCTAAATCGGCTATTCTTTGTTGTAGTTGTTGGATGGCTTCCGCGACGTGTTCTACTTGATGCTCAACCTGGCATTTTGCCTATGTATCTAAGCCTATCACAGATAAAAGTGCTCTGTTGACTGCTTCTTTTACCTCAAGCTGCCCTACGAGCAATTGTTCCTTTTCTTGCTTCATTTGCACTTTCTCTTCATCAAACTTTGTCTAGAGATAAATCTTCTTCTGCTCTGTAACTCAGATTTGTTCTACAAGTACTCCATGTACTTGCTTCAAAGCCTAGGTGGCTTGTTCTATTTCCTCTTTTGCTCATTGAAGGCATGCTTTAGTTGCATCTGCAATTTGATGGAGTTGGGTTGCCTCATCTCCCAACTCTTGTTCTCCCGATGGCAAGGGCACAATGGAGACTGTGTGACTAGACTGAAGGGTGTTTTACACCCCTCAAAGTTTGACCTCAATTCTACCATACATTTCCTCTTTCTTAGCTTCTTGTTTCTTTGCAATTTCCATTGACGCATCGTTTAGAGTTGTTGTGATGAAGTCAAAGTCATTAGTAGTAAGCACAGTCTTTATCTTGGTCACGGTGGATTTTGATTTCTTCCAGGAAGAAGGTTTTGAGGGAGAAACCTTCCTCTTCTTTAGGGGGTTGGTCTCATTTATTGAAGATGTTACATCGCCTTTCTTTTTTTCACCATCTTTGTCCTTCATTTCTTCTACGTCATCATCACCTCCTCACTCAAGTGATATGGAATCAATCTTCCCTGAGGCATTGCTTAAATCTTGGACCTCTTCGGTCTTCTTCATTTTGTTGGGTCTGGGTGTATCATGTATGGTTTCTGGGATATTAGGGTCAGACATCTTTGCAGGGTCTACTGGAATAAGGAGGTCAGTTGATGAGTCCTTAGTGATCTCCTCAAGATCCTCTTCTGTGAGCTTTTAGTACAACTATAGTTGTTCCTTATGTTCATCAACTCGTGTTGTGATGTAAATGAAATGTCGATCTGCGTTGAACTTCATCAGGGGTTGAAATATATGTAAGGTGTTTGGAGTCATGCGAGGCTCTACTTATATGGCTCTCTTCAGCTAAAGGTAGTACGTATGAAAAACAGCGTTTGATTTCCACTGTTTACTCATATCAATCGAATACCACAGCATAGTCAACTTCACGGCAAGTGGCTCGAAAGGATCAATATCCAGGAAGTTTTCACCTTCTCGCATCTCCCAGGCAATAAAGGTGATAAGGATAAGAAGCCATCTGAAGTGGAACTCATAGCCTTGATCATGCGCTTTGTGGCAGTCTAGTTCAAGCTGGTTCACTAGGTATTTTTCCCAGTTCATCTGTGAACCTTCTACACACTTCCCTGTGAGGTCGACGACAAAGCCCGTGACCTGTGTAGGTCTGTTCTTCCTTACTAACTTCCCTGCAATTGAATGACAGGTGAGGCACACTACACCATTCTGGATGGAGGCTACCTTGTAGCCTTACGTCCAATTCTCCACATCGTCGTATGTGTCTTTAATCTTCTGTGCTAGTGTGCGGTTTGTGGCTTTTCTTGGGTTGAGCTCCTATGGATCAAGTCCTTGCATACTCAAGCATGCGATCCTATGAATCAATGTTGGGTCAACTGTAATATGGAGGTCTAGCTATAAGTAACTGCCATGGTAACATGACAATAGTAGCTTGACATAGGCGTTGACTTCCTGGTGTCTTCCGAAGTGTGGGATTTTCATGACATTTAACAAGGTGGATTGTGTGAGGTTCATCGTCCATGGATGAGGGATGATATTTGATTTCTTCCCCTTCATTGCAGTTAGGTACTTTTACGAGGTGAGCATGTTGTGGTTCTTACGATCTCCAAGGTTGAAGTCACTGAACTTCAATGCTGCGATCTTGTCTTGCTACTCTCGAACAGGGCATATCCCTTTCAAGAGTTACGCAGTGACCATGGTGTACTAGAAATCTCTGGGTACACTATCACAACTTATGACACTGGCTAGAGGCAGGATATAGTCGAGTAATATAGATGGAATTAACTTTGTGTTGGCTAGATCGTCTCTGTGTTTGGTTTTCTTCTCTGTTGTCGATCGAGATGGCCCCAAACCGTGAGCAGTCAATGGAGAGGCTTACACTCCTCTCTTCGATGATGCTTGTACACCTATAGATATCGACATTACTCTTTCGGTCATGAGGTTGATGAGAACTTCTTCAAAAAATTTCTCTGTGGTGTTGAACTCATCTGACATACACGCTTAGGGTTGAAAATCTCAGGTTCAAAGAGAAATCTCTTAATACAATGGGATAGAAAGGAATAGCATGATGATCACTATGTGAAAATCAACTAATCTGCGGGCTCAAATTCACAGTTATAAAAAGTTTTCTTGAACCATTTTTTGGCACAGGGGCAAACCCAGGGTTCAACGCTACAACAGCGCACCAACAAAACCCTAACTATTGGCCCTCTCAGCAACACCTGTGAAGCAGATGAAGTCTCACCTAAGGTAGAGGTAGGGGTGGTTGCAGGACTCAGATATCTACAACCTTAGCTGAGACATAGACCTGTGATTCTAACATTTAACAGATCACTTAGCAGTAAAAATTCATCATTATTGAGTTCTTAGCAACAGTGCAGAAAAACCCTAATTACAAAGCATCGTAGTATTCGAACAGATCCACTTCTAATATCACTAAGAATATAGGTAACACATTAGATATAGTAGATTCAGGCACTAAGCATACTCACATAAATCATATCTAACATTCATTCTCCTTAATAAGCACAAAGCAACATTAGTTCTATCTAGCATTCATCCATACTAAATCATTTAGCAAGCAAACACATAAACACATCAACACATCACACAAATTAGAGAAACAAAACATATACATGGTTCACCCCCACCTCGGGGCTACGTCCACCAACTCTTTGTCTTATTTATTATCTTCTTCAATTAGTTACATGCACAGAGCCACAAAACCCTACTCCACAGAAGACATGAGATCTGTACAGCTAGCCAGATCCTCCTTCTCTGAGTAGATCTAAGAACACAAGCTTCCACAGTCTCTTAAAATGAATTACACATAGCTTTGCAAGTCTCACACATAATGCACAAAGCATCAACAGCTTTTGATCACACAGATCCAACCTTATCACTTATCCATTCCTTACAACTTCTACTTATTACATCACCTAGTCTTCTATATATATTACAAAATAGGCCTAAGCATGGGTAAACCCGTGGTCCGACATTCCCATACCCATTACATGATCTCAAAACCTAAAAATCCATAAAAAGGGGCCGAGATCTCGCGATCTCCTCTTTGTCTTACGCTCCGTCTTCGATGGGATGTCAAAGTCCCTAAAATAGGTCAAACATGACCAAGAGTCCTCAAAAATTGGTCAAGGGCCAACAACTATCATGAGCATCCGGCCTTCAAGCAGCTTGGTGAAGAAAAACTCAGGCTCAAGAGCATTCTTGAATGTAAGTTTCAAACACTGAAATATGTTACAGCAGTATAATAATCAAACCTACATTACCATGCAACTACAACCACTCGACTGGATCATCCATGCCTGAGCCTTTCAGTGTAAGGGAAAATAAGATAACAAAGAAGCTGACTAAAACGAGTCATGACAATACTATAATCAAACCTACATTACAATAGAACCACAACCCTCGACCAGATCCTCCATGCCCAAGCTTTTGAGCACAATTTTTACAAAGATATGAGAGAAGTTGACTTCTATTAATGTGAAATTCTCAAGTTTGATACATAACCAAAGAACAGTTTTGGTATCAAAAATTACATAGTAGGGAGCTCTGCTCAACCATTCAAGGACCATAAAAAAAATATCAAAGTGATCTATTTATACTCAGATCAGTTCACAATTGCCAGGAGTGTGATCTGGGGATTTCTTTCAAAGCTTTGCGTTTGAGCAGTCATCTGTGATACTGTGTGTGTTCCCTTTTGTCAGACGCAAATGAGGTTCAATGTGGATCTGCAGAAAAATTGTCCATCGATGTACCTTGTTGACAGTCATGTCTCCTTATCCATAACTTATGAGCCTTCCATTTATGGGCTGAGATGAGGTTTCAACTACTAGTCCATGCTTCATTAACTGGATCTTCATCGAGATTGGAGCATGACGGGATGATTGACGGGTGACCACTTGTCATTGTTGGATTGGGCATTAAGGTCATGAAAGTCAATCCTTGTTCATTGATTTACCCCCCCTTGGGATTGGATCACGGCAGGATGATTGTCAAGCGACCACTTATCGACATTGGATAGGCCATTAATTGTGCATGTGATTTCGGGGCCATGGGAATTGGTTTAGGCCCACACCACTTTTGTGCCTGAAATGCATTGTCTCTCACCACATTGCCACCTTGCAAAACAATGGCTTTCATTTCATCCCACCCCTCATATTTTATCGTCTGCACATGTTGAGGCCCTGAAAAGATCTAAGGTTGTCGATCTAAAAAGGGCCTGATATCTAGGCGCGTTGGCTACTTTAGTGACCCCACGGCACGAAGTAATTAAGACCATAGAAGATAAACATCAGAATGGTAAAAGCATTACTAAGACGAACTCACTGGGAAGAAGGATAGGAAGTTAAGAAAGAAAAGGGCTAATACTGTAAGGTTACAAGAGGTTCTAGAGGACACTTCACAGCAAGAAGAATTGCAAAATGGGAGCTTTGTCGAAATATCAGAACAACGACATAGAGTACTTTGCCACGACAAAGCAATATAGTTGTTGGAATCGATATACCCATTCGATTGCTACTCCAAACAGATTGAAAAATAGTTATGGGTTACCACTAGACCGTTGGATAGTACAAAAATGGATAGAACAGAGTTAATGAAGGCCCCATGTCCATTACAAGCATACCGTTGCTGAGATTGCCTACTTAACCTGACGTGCCACGCACTGAGAATAATTTTTGCTAACTAAGAATCTAAGCATGAACTCTGATATTTACTTGCCTTGAGATCATTGCCTTACTATTTATTGTCATCTCTGAATTCCTTTTGCACTTGAGTCAGCTAACCCAAGTTTGTATGTCCAACGAGCTCAGCACTGCTGAGAAAATTGTTGAAGAAGTTCTAATTGATTTAATGGATGAGAGAGTCATTTCAAAATGTGGAATGTTTACAGGTGTACAGGCATCATCCTCGGGTGTACTACTAGCTTCCCCTTCCACTGCTCAAGCAGGACCATCCCAACCGCCTTCAGAAAGATGATCTAATCTCGAAAATGACTTAGCCACTATGAAGATGATCCCAAGCATCTTTCCTAAATATATCACACCACTAAGCGGACTAGTGAATCGAGACTCTGTACCCAGAGACTTCGACTATGTTGTAGTCACCGTGTACCTCCTGAAAGGGGTGCACTCACTTCATGTTGACTAGGAGAAGCTCACCTCGCTAAAATTCAATGATTTTAACCTTGGAGATCGCAAGGTATATAGTATGATATCCCCGCACAAGTATTTGACTATTACAAAAGGAAAGAACCCCAAGATTGTACCACAGCAATGGACCCATAACCTTGCATAGTCAACCCTTCTCAATGTAATGAAGATTCCACATTTCGGGAGGCATCAGGAAGTAAATGCATGTGTTCAATTGTAGTTGTCCTGCTACCATGGAGGATACTTATGGTTGGATCGGTGCATCACCGTGGATCTGATTTTGATCAATCAGATCACTGGGCTAAGCATGCAGGGCCCTAACCCACAAGACTTTTACCCTGGAAAGACTGTAGATCGTGCTCTCACTCAACGAATAAAAGACACATATGGAAATCTAGAGAAAGGCACGTGAGGTTACAAGGTAGCCTCCATTGAGAATGAAGCATTACACTTTGGTTTCTAATTGATCGTAGGCAAGTTAGTCCAAAAAAATAGACCTACACAGGTGACCATATTTGTAGTTGACCTCGCAGAGAAGTGAACGAAGGGTCTACAAATGAACTGAGTGAAATACCTCATAAATCAGCTAGAGGTTGACTGTAGACAAGCGCAGGACCAAGGGTATGATTTCCACTTTAGCTAGTTGCTCATAATCATCACCTTCATCGCATGGGAACTAGCCAAGGGAGCCATATTTCTAGAGATCGAACCCTTCAAACCCCTGGCCGCAAAGTTATGTACGTTGTGGTACTCCAGTGACATGAACAAATAGTGGCATTCCAATGTCATCTTCCATGCATACTACATTCAGTTGAGGAATACCATTCAGTCTACACCACACATTACACCTGACACTCTTCATAGGTTTCAACCTTTGATGAAATTCAGCATAGATCATCACTTCACCTACATCACAGTGCGCACAGACAAGCACAAACAACAAATCCAGTCATATTACAAGATGACAGAAGATGACCTGGAGGAGATTACCAAGGAATGGTTAGTAGACCTCCTTGTTGCAGTAGACTCCGTAGAGATTTTCGACGTAGATAGCCCTAAAGCTATTACAGATACACCAATACCGTGCAAGACTAAGAAGGATGTGGAAGTTCAAGATATCCACAGCACATCCACGAAGATTTCTTCGCTCTCACTTGCGAAGGGAGGTGACGATGAAGAACTAGGGGGCACAGAAGTTGAACAGAGTAAAGGCAAGGTTACCTCACCTAGGGATGAGGTAGATCCCTCTAAGAAAAGGAATATTACCCCACCGAGGCCCTCATCGAGAAATAAAACTAAGGCCACTCAAACCACGCTTAAGACTATGCTTACCCCAGATGATTTTGACTTCTTCATTGTTGCATTGAATGATGTCTCATTAGAGCTCACGGAAAATCAAGAAGCAAAGCAAGAGGAACTATTCCGTTGGATCACGGGAAAATTCAAAGAAGTGCAGTGGGCACTTCAGTCAATCCAAATAGCTTCTACAACACTGTTAACAATGGAAATATCAAGAACAGAAGATGAGCCCACACAGTTATGCCAGATCGTCGAGAAAGTCGAAGATTGCCTTCGAAGAGCTCAAGAAGACATAGCAAAAGCCACCCAGGCTTTGATGCAAGAACATAGTGCACATGAAGACTGACGGAGAAAGGCAAAATAGGAGCAGCTTGATTTACAAGCGAAATGGGAGGAGGAAAAAGCCTAGTTACAGCAGAGCAACTTGAAACACAAGAAAGAGTTCACAAGGCACTGTACTCTGTGACAATCATAGAAGTTAAGATGGAAGATCATCTTCCACAGCAAGTGACCCAACTGGAAGAATTAATCCAGCAACTTCAAAAGAACATCATGGATCTAGAGCTCCACACCGTGCCTGAGACACCCCAAGAGATAAAAGATCTAAGAGAATCCATTGCTCGAAGCGTAGTCGACCAATTAAAAAATTTGTCTTTAGAATGTCGGTAGCTAAGCACCAGAAGCGCCAAGACCTATGAAAACCTCGCAGAGAATCCAGAATTGCAGACATTGGAGGCATAGCTCCACAAAGAAAAGAAGCATGTAGACATGCTACAAGTGCAGCTAAAGTCTGTGACCCCAGTCAAAAGAATGAAGTAGTTCGCAGAACAAGGCACAACCCAAAAACAAGTATACACACTGCAAAGTAAAGTAATGGACGTCTCTCAATGACTACAGCCACTCCAAGAGAAGGCATGCCAATTGTTTGTCAAACTTGAAAGCCAGGGAGCTCAACTCGAACAGGGTGTCCTCACTGCAGAACAGCGCCTGGAAGGACTTCTCAATGACATAGTACTCCAGGAATTTACTAAACAAGAGGTTGTCACACTGCAATAGGTCAAGGTTGCTCGAGCCAAGATTGAGGCGTTTGAAGCAGAATTTTTCAGACCTAAGTGTCTCAGGATGAGTCATAGGTGAGTGTTGGGGGCATGTTGGCCCTTGACCAAGTTTTGAAGAGTACTTGGTCTTACTCGACCACTTTTGGTGCTGCGACAGCTTGCCAAGGAAGGAGCACAACGTGAAGCAGAAAATAAGGAAGCAAGACCTATTTTGGGGTCCATTTTAGGGTTTTGGGTTGATGTAATGGGAAAGGGATGTCAACACATGGGTTTACCCATGTTTAGGCCCATTTTGTAATATGTACATGATTATAATCATATAATTGGCCAGTCTATGATTCAGGTGGAACCAAAGGGAGAATTCCTGCCAAAACCCCAACGCATAATAGACAGGAATGAAACCCCACTTAGGAATAGAACCATTTCATAGGTCAAAGTGCAATGGAAACACTTTGGTGCAGATGAAGCTACATGGGAAATGGAGGATTCCATGAAACAAGCATATCCATTTTTGTTTAATTTTGTAAATACAGAGAACATCGATAGGTAGAATATCGAGGACGATGTTCCTTTAAGGGGGAGGGGATTGTAATACCCTTGTTTCCCCCAGCTTGTAAATATAACTATAACTTTCCAAAAGACTATGGTAGACTGAATATGTGTGAATGTTGGATTTGATGAACCTTTTGTTATAAAAGGTAATGTATGTATTTATGTTATTAATTAAATATGAATAGTGTTTCTTAACTGTTGAAAAGGGGGTTTTCCAAGATGGACCATGATGTTATGAGAGATATGGTGAGGGAAACCATAAATGGTTGAGATGACCCCCACCAAACTACTACTTCACTGGATTTAATTGCTCAGACATAGAACAATCCTCTGACCCAAAATGAATTACCAGTCATGTTGGTAGTTGGAAATGTCCTCCATAAGACTTAATGAGTAGATGGGGAAGAGTACCCATATTCAAGACTTCTAGACCTAACCATGTGCTAGGGATTCATACCCACACAATCATTCCAAGGAAGGAAAGAAAGGAAGTAAATTCGTGGGCAGAGGTAGATCTGTGAGGAAGCAGAGTGGAGAGACCAATCTCCAAATTAGAGAATAGTGCTTGCATCTCTTTGGTTTGAAGGAGAACTGGGAAACAAGCTCATTCTAGGTGAAACAAGTTGTTGGCAACATTTTCAGTCCAAGATGATAAATGGGGCTAACGTGTGACTATGGAATTACTCATGTAGACCCCCTTGCTTGGTACAAAGAAAATCAGTTTCCAAGCCCTTGTGGGAGAGGAGAGTAACCTCCATCCCTGACTATCGTGGAGAAAGAACAAAGAGTCGCTCTCATAGCATCATGATCTAGCTTGGGGGTGGCAAATGGTAAATCCATTCAAGAGTGGTTGTGCCTACGTTTGAGTGGAAACAGGAACCCCTTTTAGTAGTCTCTTCACGATTCTGATTTTCTGATAAGTATTTTCATACTCTGTGTACTGAAACGGAAATGATGATTGATTATATATATGTCTATGACTAATTTTTGTATTGAATTATTAAGGTAAAAATGTGTATTGTCTCTCTGTGAACCCATACTTTTGAATGGTATTTTTTTTGCCTTAGCTTAGTAGCTAGAGAGTTATGGGACATAAGTCTACAAGATATTTGAGGTAGGATTAACTAGAATGCTTAAGTCATGTCTACCTCTAGAAGCTACCATCACGGGAATACCAAGTTCAAACTATGTGGAAGGAGGGTGCCTCCTTTAGACCCTTCACCTGTGTGACCGAAGGCTCATGTCCATGTCCTTAACCAACTCATGGCTAAGGGATTAGCATGTAGCCCATGAGAATTTTTAGAGGACCCATATGACCAAGGTATGGGAACCCTGCGCTAGGCCCTAAAGTAGCTAAGCCTTCCTAGCTTTGAAACTCCAATAGCTTGTAGTTCCAAGGTTTTATGACTTTACCATTTGCAAAATGATCGAAGGGAACTTTTTTTATGGTTAGCCACAAGGTTGACCAACGTCTGGCAGTTTCCCTAACCATGGCAGATAGATTCATCCCACTATTAAACCCTGACCCATTTACCGATCGTGAAGTAACACGAGCCACAGATGTGAAGGTATTCAGGAGTCCCCCTGGCCATTGGATCTACGTTGAGGTAAGTTCGACGTTGACCACTTTGGGAGAACAGAGGTATTATAAAACCAAACTCCCTGTATGTTGGAGTCAAAAATTGATGTAAGTCGTGGATCTAAGGAGTCTGTTAAGAACCCTCTTAAGTGTCTAATCAACCAGTGGAGGGACTAGTGCATGGTGTTTTAGCAGAGTCCTACTTCGAAAGAGAGAAGTTGTCATATCTCTTAATTTCAGAGACGCTAAGTAAGGAGAACCATAGATCTAGGGAACCTTCGGGATCTCCCATGACCATTGATTCATATCGGGGTAGCCCGACATTGACCACTGTGGGAGCTAGGAGGAAGTCACATAGTGAATATTTCAGGCGTCGAAGTTACGAAGTAATGGAGACCATGGATCAAGGAATCTATGTGGACGCATCTCAACCATAAGATCTAAGGGTTTCAAAAGGCTATCATTCTGGAGTGATGCAACACACTAACGTCAACTAGGGTGACATGGACCCATGATTGATATGCCACATGTCACCTTGATTAGTATGTTTCTCAGACTCTATATGCCCATTAAAATGTGACACATATCACCCACTATAGGGGGCATGTGTCATCTCTTCCTTACCACGTGTCACCCCTGGAACATACTTGCTTGGTCCATCTGGTGGGTAGAGTGCTCGAGACCCACCTTTCCTAGTCTCCACATTTAATACATCACCATGGAGTTTTAGGGTGTAGTTTTATAGATAAATTGAAAGGCCAGAAGGTTGGAGCCACGTGGATAGATTTCAGGCTCCTTCGGGAGTTAGGGAATTCAAGACTCCAAAGGAAATGCATGCAGAAAGGATAAGGGACGTTCAACGCTAAACATCAAACTTCCCTCTAGATTATGTGTTAAATGAGTATCAAGTTCCACCGTCGGATTGGACGATGAATGAAATTCCACCATGGAAGTAGGTATTTGGAGATGGTACGAATGAGATGGACCCATGTGGCCCTCAACTAATAGTGTCCTAAGATCTTTGGGAGGCCATAACTTGTAATCCAGAGCTCGAATTTGAGCTAGGTAGCAGTCATTAGAAATCTACAACTAAGTAGAAGAGGATGAAGACCTCAGATAGAGGATTTGAGGTAATTAGAGTAAGAAAAATTTTGATTCCCCATCCTTAGAAAGGGTACTTAGGGATCGAGTGTGTTACAGTAACGTGCATGTAATTAGATTTGTACTGCACACGACAACTATTCTCAACGCATGTGACGATACGATCACCGCGTTGAACTCTGTAACATACCCATCCTCCAAGATGAGTCTCGTCATTGCAAAAACAACCTTTCCTCCTAAATACAAATTTAAATATGCCCCATGCATATAAAATAAACCAAGGGGAAACAAACCCATAAAAATTACAACAAATAACATGTTGATTTTTGTGTGCATCTAATAGCATATATAAAAATGTGACTACATCCAGCCAGCACACAAAAAACACACAACATTCAAATATTTGTTTACACGGTGAAATAATCATAATAAAAACAACAAAACACTTATTTGTTTATAAATATAACCAAATGGTTGCATACGAAGGATGAACCTCCCAGCCATAGGCGTTGTTGTTCCAAATATCAACAACATACCACCTAGAGCTGAGGCTATGAGTCCATAGGGAGATTCGATCCTCTAGTGATCCAGATTATTTTTGGAATGAAATGAAAGAAAAGATATTACAATGAAATACACATAATTATTTCCAAAAATAGAGAAATACATCAATACATGATTTCTATTAATGAAAGAAATGTTCAGAGACTGTAAAAATATAGAGTGCAAGACTCACTCGAATGGTGGCAGCTTTATCTCTGAGAAGACATGTGATAGCTATGCTCATTAGCAAGAAGATGATTACAATGAGACTCTGGATGCATTTTTATAATAACCATGAATTCCAAAACCCTAGACATCCAAAAAACTAACCCTAGGGTAAGTTAGTGCATCAACTTCTCTGGTTCATTACTTTTGCATATGATCTTCGTCTTAGGTGTATGGAAGACTGTTGAAAAGGTATTTTCGAGAACTACGCATTATGCTATCAAACATTGAATTTGTCTATAGATTGATTGTTCCAAGCCAAGAAAACATTGTTTAGGGCCCCAAAACAGCCCTGGAAGTACAGACAGATGTACTAACATGAAAAATTCCAAAATAATCCATTTGGAATAGGTGGGTGGCCACAATTATCCACCCGGATGTTGTGAAGGGATTCAGGATAGCCCCAGAAGTAAAAAACCCATAATTACAAAGAAATGTCTCCATTATAGAGAAATGTGTTGAAATGAAAATTATCAAGATGAGACAGTTGGAATTTTGAATAGGTGGGTGGCCACCAATATCCACCTAGATCAATCCTCTTCCTTGGGAAGCAATGGTCTCCATTGTGTTGAGTGCCCAGCAAAGAGGGGAAAGCATTTTTTGAATCTAAATCATGGTGATATGTGTGCCTTGATAGAGAAGTAGTGTTGCTTGGTCTGTGGAAGGCTCTCATGAACCTGTTGCTGGTGGGGTTGAATCTATTCCACCAACCTATTGTCTCTAGGCTTGACGGGGCATTGTGTAGGAACCATTGTAGGTGAAGAAAAAATATCTTCTTTCTCTTCTACAATATGATTCTATTGGATAGAAGGTGTTGAGGTTGCAGTGGTTGCAGTGGCCTTCTGTGCATCCTTTAAACAGACTGTGAAGAGGTTGAATTTTGCAGTATGAGATATTACCTTGGGGCACTGTTTTGGTGGAAAAATAGTCAGAACTACCTATGGTATCTTGTATAGCTGACCCCCCAAAGTAATAATGACACTATGGGGTCAAGACTCATAAATAGCATGATGTTTTCACATATATGGTTGGCCCAAAACAACATCACATATGTCAAGAGTGGAAATATCACACACTACCTTATCCTTAAAGGGATGGATGTCATAGGACAAGTGGCACTATTGGTTGACATGGATATCCCATCCCTGGTGAAGCCACCTGATGTTGTATGGTTGCAGGTGTGGTGTTGTCGACAACCCCAACTATTTGGTGACCTAAGTTGGGATGAGGCTATTCTAGTTGTTGCTATCAACAACAAAATGTAGCAGGGTCCCCTTCACCCACATCTATGAATGGAAGAGGTGCCCCCCCTCTTCAGGATCTACTGGTTCTTCTAGTTGAATTGTTTTTTTCGCGATAGTAGTAGTGGGGTCTGCGTTGATGACCTGTCTTCTTTCATTTTTTCTGGATCAAATTTTAATTAGGGTTCATCTCCTTGTCTTTTATTTCAGCCACCAATGATTGTTTTGAGCGACATTCATCAGTGTTGTTCTAGGGAATTTTGTGGAAGTCACACCACTTCCCAGTGTCATTCTTTGTATTTCCTTTACCCTTCTTTTCATGTGTCTTGGACTAGTTTTCAGAAGGTTGTTGGTTAGTGTTGTCTTTATCATGCTTTGGTTGTTGCGGATTTGCAGACCTGAACTCCCATTTTTTCTGGTGCCTAAATTTCTGCTCGATTTTTACATCATATCGATAAGCATCTTCCAACGATGAGATGTTTAGGAAATCCATTTTGGTTTGAATGTACCTATGCAGAGCCCCATGGTATTTTCATAACTAGATGGTGCTTGTAGTCTTTAGTACCCAGCTTGGTGCACAAGGTATGGAAAGTATTTGTGAACTCTATCATTGTTTGGCTCTTCTCTTGCTGCAATGCAATCCATCTCATGTACGGTTCATCATAGTTATCAACAGGTTCATATTGTTCCTTGACCGCATCCACAAAAAATTACCAAGTGGGCTCGGCCCCATATATTTCATATTCCTCTATACAACTTTGCTCCTAGTAAGTTTCCCACCAATGTTTGACATGGGGTACATCCTTGAGGAGTGTGAAGGTGATCTTTTCAATGTTGGAAAAATTGTGGATGAAGAAATAACCTTCTAACAGATTTAGCCATTTTTCTAAGAAATCCACATCTATATGACCTTTGAATACGGGAATATCAAAATTAACTTGTGCTTTGAAGGGAGAATTTCCTCCAAAGTGATCGCTTGATGAAGATGTGCAAGTTTCTATTGGAAGGTGTTGAAGGATGTGGGAAAAATTCTCCACAATTTCGTCCTCTATCGCACGAGAGATTTCTCAAGAAACAAGTTAATTGTAGATTTTAACCTTGTACAATATTTACTGCAAACAGGTTTTCAGTAAAAGAATAGAAAATATACAATGGAAAATACAAACATTAAACATAGATTTTTCCCCTGGAAACCCAAACTAGGAAAACCATCATATTCTATATTCATTCATAGTGATACATTGTTTACAATACAATATACATATAGGAGCCAGCGGCATCCAAAACCCTAACCCAGTGACTTGTATTAGTCAACAACCCTAATTCCTTAACCAGAAAGAGAAAACCATTGGCAAAGAAACCATGTGCCTAAAAACCACCTAAATATGTGACACGTTTCCTGAGGCAAAAAAAATTTTAATGAGTGGAGGTAGTACGTATATGAAAAACAACGTTTGACTGGCACTATTTTCTCATATCACTTGAATACCACAACATAGTCAACTTCACGGAAAGTGGCTCTAAAGGTTCAATATCCAAGAAGGTCGCACCTTTCGTCATCTCCCAGGCAATAAAGGCGATAAGGATCAGGAGCCAGCTGAAGTGGAACTCGTAGCCTTGATCCTATGCTTCATAGCAGTCTAGTTCGAGATGGTTCACCAGGTACTCTGCCCAGTTCATCTGTAAACCTTCTACACACTTCTCTGCGAGGTCAACGATGAAGCCCGTGACCTGCGTAGGTTTTTTCTTCCTTACTAACTTCCCTACAATTAACTGACAGGCAAGGTGCATTGCGCCATTCTGGATGGAGGCTACCTTGTATCCTTGCATCCCCTTCTCCACATCATTGTATGTTTCTTTAATCTTTCATTATAGCACTTGGTCTATGTCTTTTCCTGGGTATAACTCATGTGGATCGGTTCCTTGCATACTCAAGCCTGTGATCCTATGGATCAACGTTGGGTCAACTATAATACAGCGGTCTAGCCATAAGTAACCACCATAGTAACATGATAGTATCATCTTGACATAGGCGTTCACTTCCTGGTGTCTTTCGAAGTGTGGGATTTTCATGACATTTAACAAGGTGGATTGTGTGAGCTTCATCTTCCACAGTTGAGGAATGATCTTTGAGTTCTTCCCCTTCATTCCAGTTAGTTACTTGTACAGGGAAAGCATGCTTTGGTTATTACTATCTCTAAGGTTGAATTCATTGAACTTCAACGTTGCGATCTTGTCTTGCTGTGCTCGAACTGCACGTATCCCTTTCGGGAGGTACGCAGTGACCATGGTGTACTTGAAATCTCTGGGTACACTATCATGACTTACGGCATTGGCTAGAGGCAGGATATAGTCGGGTAATATAAATGGAATTAACTTCTTGTTGGCTAGATCATCTGTATGTTTGGTTCGCTTATTTGTTGTCGATCGAGATGGCCCCGATCTGTGAGAAATCGATGGAAAGGATTTCACTCCTTTCATCGATGATGCTTATACACCTGTAGACATCGACATTACTCCTTTGGTCATGAGGTCGATGAGAACTTCAACAACTTTCTCTATGGCGCTGAACTCGTCTTACATACATGCTTGGGGTTGAAAATTGTGGCTTCAAAGATAAATATTTTAATACAATGGGATAGATGGAAATAGCGTGATGATCAATGTGTGAAAATAAACTAATCTATAGGCTCAAATTCATGGTTATAAAAAGTGTTCTCAAACCATTTTTTGGCACAAGGGAAAACCCAGGGTTCAATGCTACAACAGCACACCAACAAAACCCTAACTACCGGCCCTTTCGGCAACACCTGCAAAGTAGATGAAGTATCACTCGAGGTAGAGGTAGGGGTGGTTGTAGGACTCAGATGTCTGCAACCTTAGCTGGGACACAAACCTATGATTCTAACATTCAACAGAGCACTTAGCAGTAAACATTCATCATTATCCAGTTCTTAGTAACAGCATAGATAAACCCTAATTACAGAGCATCAAAGTATTCAGCTAGATCCACTTCTAATAGAACTAAGCATAAAGGGAACACATTAGATCTACTAGATTCATGCACTAAGCATACTCACATAAGTCAGATCTAACATTCAGTCTCCTTAATAAGCACAAATCAACATCAGTTCTATCTAGCATTCATCTATACTAAATCATTTAGCAAGAAAACACATCAACACATCTTACAAAGCAGAGAAACACATCATATACGTGATTCACCCCCACCCTGGGGCTACATCCACCAACTCTTTGTCTTCTTTATTAGCTTCTTCAATCAGTTACATGAACAGAGCTACAAAACCCTACTTTGCAGAGGATAGGAGATCTGCGCAGCTTGCTAGATCCTCCTTCTTCAAGTAGATCTAAGCACACGGCCTTCCACGGTCTCTTAAAATTACTTGCACTTAGCTCTACAAGTCTCACATAGAATGCACAAAGCATCAACAGCTTTGGATCACATAGATCTAACCTTATCACTTAGCCATTCCTTACAACTTCTACTTATTACATCACCTAGTCTTATATATATTACAAAATAGGACTATGCATGGGTAAACCAATGGACTGACATTCCCATACCCATTACATGATCCCAAAACCCAAAAATCCCTAAAAAGGGGTCGAGATCCTGCGATCTCCTCTTCATCTTGCGCTCTGACTTTGAGAGGTTGTCGAAGTCCCTAAAATAGGTCAAACATGACCAAGAGTCCTCAAAACTTGGTCAAGGGCCAACAACTACCATGAGCATCCAGCCTTCAAACAGCTTGGTGAAGAAAAACTCAGGCTTAAGAGAATTCTTGAATGTAAGTTTCAGACACTGAAATATGTTACAGTAGCATAATAATCAAACCTACTTTACCATGCAACTACAACCACTCGACTGGATCATCCATGCCCGAGCCTTTCAGTGTAAGGGAAAATAAGATAACAAAGAAGCTGACTAAAACTGGTCACGACAATACTATAATCAAACCTACATTACAATAGAACCACAACTGTCGACTGGATCCTCTGTGCCCAAGATTTTCAGCATAGTTTTAACAAAGATATGAGGGAAGTTGACTTCTATTAATTTGAAAGTCTCAAGTTTGATACATAACCAAATAATAGTTCTGGTATCAAAAATTACATAGTAGGGATCTCTGCTCAACCATTCAACGACCATAACAAAATATCAAATTGATCTATTTATACTCAGATCAGTTCACAACTTCYAGGAGTGTGATCTGGCGATTTCATTCAAAGCTTTGCGTTTGAGCATTCCTCTGTCATAATGTGTGTCTTCCCTTTCTTCAAACGCAAACGAGGTTCAGTGTGGATCTGCAGAAAAACTGACCATCGATGCACCTTGTTGACAGTCATGTCTCCTTAGCCATAACTTCCGAGCCTTCCATTTATGGGATGAGATGAAGTTTCAACTACCAGTCCTTGCTTCATTAACTAGATCTTCATCAAGATTGAAGTGCGATGGGATGACATACGGTTGACCACTTTTCACTGTTGGATTGGGTGTTGAGGTTGTGAAAGTCAATCCTTGTTCATTGGTTTACCCCTCCCTGGGATTGGAGCTCAGCAAGACAATTGTCAGACGGCCACTTATCAACATTGGATAGGCCCTTAATTATTCACATGATTTCGAGGCCGCGGGAAGTGGTTTAGGCCCACACCACTTTTGTGCCTAAAACGCACCTTTGCTCTCCACGTCGCCACCTTGCAAAACAATGGTTTTCATTTTGGCCCGCCCCTTGGATTTTATCATCTGCACACGTTGAGGCCCCAAAATGATCTAATGTCATTGATCTAAAAAGGGCCTAGTATCTGGGCATGCCGGCTACTTTAGCGACCCCTCCAAAATTTATCTGCATACTAACTTTGGATTCTTTCCATCTGCGCTTAGAGATAGTGCCACATCGAATGGTCACAGGGGATTTTGATCGTTGCATACTACACCTGCTCGCCTGTGTTTATGTTGCTTTGTGTGATAACACCTACCATTAGTAGAATTTTCCTACAACAATGGCTATCAAGAGTCATTGATGATGAGCCCTTTTGAAGCCCTATATGGTAGGCAATGAAAAATTCCAGTCAGTTGGGATAACCCAGTAGATAGAATTAGAATAGGGATAGACATGCTGAAATAAATGGAACAACAAGTAATTCAAATAAAACAGAACCTAAAAGTGGCTCGGGATAGACAAAAAATTTATGCCGACAGAAAAAGGACTCCTAGAGAGTTCAAAACAAGGGATCATGTGTATCTCAGAGTTAGACCCAAAAAAATCTGCTTGAGAATGGGAGCCCATGCCAAGATAGCACCTAGGTATTGTATACCCTTTGAAATTTTGGATAGAGTGGGGACTGTAGCATATAGCATAACACTCCCTCCCACAGTAAAGGCTCACAATGTTTTCCATGTTTCATTATTAAATAAATATGTACATGATTCTAATCATATAATTGACCAGTCTATGATTCAGGTGGAACCAAAGGGAGAATTCTTACCAAAACCCCAATGCATAATAGATAGGAATGAAACCCCACTTAGGAACAGAACCAATGCATAGGTCAAAGTGTAGTGGAAACACTTTGGTCCAGATGAATCTACATGGGAAATGGAGGATTCCATGAAACAAGCATATCCATATTTGTTTACTTTTGTAAATACAGAGAACATCGGTAAGTAGAACATCGAGGATGATGTTCCATTAAGGGGGAGGGGACTGTAATACCCTTGCTTCCCCCGGCTTGTAAATATAACTATAACTTTCCAAAAGATTATGGTAGACTGAATATGTGTGAATGTTGGATTTGATGAACCTTTTGTTATAAAAGGTAATGTATGTATTCATGTTATTAATTAAATATGGATAGTGTTTCTTAACTATTGAAAAGGGGGTTTTCCAAGATGGAC
The DNA here is from genome assembly GCA_032191745.1 of Picea mariana. Taxonomy (NCBI): domain Eukaryota; kingdom Viridiplantae; phylum Streptophyta; class Pinopsida; order Pinales; family Pinaceae; genus Picea; species Picea mariana. Next base: position 335,289 of record JASDQU010100351.1, read on the forward strand.
CATGATGTTATGAGAGAGATGGTGAGGGAAACCAGAAATGGTTGAGATGAACCCCACCAAACCAGTACTTCACTGGATTTAATTGCTCATACCTAGAACAATCCTCTGACCCATAAATGAATTACCAGTGACGTTTGTAGTTGGAAAAGTCCTCCTCAAGACTTAATGAGGAGATGGGGAAGAGTATCCTTATTCAAGACTTCCATACCTGACCATGAGCTGGGGATTCGGACCCACACAATCGTGTCAGGGAAGGAAAGAAAGGAAGTAAATTCGTGGGCAGAGGTAGATTTGTGAGGAAACAGAGTGGAGAGAACAATCTCCAAAAGAGAGAATAGTGCTTGCATCTCTCTGGTTTGAAGGAGAACTGAGAAATAAGCTCGTTCTATGTGAAACAAGTTGTTGGTAGTGTTTTAAGTCCAATATGATAAACGAGGCTAACGTGTGACTATGGAATTACTCGTGTAGATCCCCTTGCTTGGTATAGAGAAAATCAGTTGCCAAGCCCTTGTGGGAGGAGGAGAGTAACCTCCATCCTTGACTATCGTGGAGCAAGAAAAAAGAGTCTTTCTTATAGAATCATGGTCTATCTTGGGGGTGGCCAATGGTAAATTCGTTCAGGAGTGGTTGTGCCTATGGTTGGGTGGAAACAGGCACCCCTTTCAGTAGTCTCTTCACGATTCTGATTTTCTGATAAGTATTTTCATACTCTATGTACTGAAATGGAAATGATGATTGATTATATCTATATGTCTATGACTAATTTCTATATTAATTTATTAAGGTATAAATGTGTATTGTCTCTCTATGAACCCGGGATTTTGAATGGTCTTTTGTTTTCCTTAGCTTAGTATCTAGAGAGTTATGGGGCATAAGTCTGCAAGAGAGTCGGGGTAGGATTAACTAGAATTCTTAAGTCCTATCTACCTCTAGAATCTACCATCGCGGGAATACCAAGTTCAAAGTATGTGGAAGGAGGGTGCCTCCTTCATACCCTTCACCTATGTGAATGAAGGCTCATGTCCATGTCCTTAACCAATTCATGGGTAAGGTATTAGCATGATGCCCATGACAATTTTTGGAGGACCCATATGACTAAGGTATGGTAACCCTGCACTAGGCCCTTGTTATAACCCTAAAATGCACCACACAAGCTTACCTGGCATTAGGCCAACTCATGTCTCTTCCTTACCAAAGCCATGCTGAATAAAACCTTGAAAAACCACTTAAATCAAGCAACCCACGCCCTAACCTCTCACTGGGCGTGTTGGAATGCTTGTTGGCCTTCTACTGCACGCGGTGCAACGTGGGCTAGCCCACTACAGCCCGCGTTTACCTAACAAAGCAAAAAATCAGGGAAGTTGTCAGCAGAACGAGAAGCTTTTTGTTAGTTAACTGGAACTCCCCGCCATGCATGGCCGAGAGTTCTTCTAAAACCCTAGCTCCTTCTAGCCTATAAAAGAAGGGGTAGGGGTACTATTCAAAGGAGGAAAAATCATAGCAAAGAAACTCTGCCAAATTGCCAAGTCTGTTTTGTCCCAACCCTTTAGCCTTTCCTCAAGCTTTAGGAGAATTCAAGCAAAGCAGTTGGAGGACAAAGAAGAGGAGGAGCCCAGGATCAGGATCGAGGAACGGTGGCCGGTCTCTAAAATCACTGTAAGTTGATTCATATTGAGATTAATGAAAAAGATACTTTTCCTGTCCCAAATACATGAGTCTTATCTATGTTATTTGATTTGTGTTTAATCTCTAACCCTCTAGTAGATCAATAGCATGCATGCATAGTTTTGTCTTGATTGCAGGAAAGATTTTTGGAAGGAGCAGCAGCAGCAAGGGGATAAAAGCTCAATGGAGGATCCACTTCAACCGTCGATAAAAAGGTTAGTTGATTCTTCCCATGTTTGCCTGAGAAAAAGGGTTTTAGGTTTGGGGTAGAAGGTTAAAAGTTATGTCTGAAGGGTCATGATCTGCATGCAAGTTTAAAGCCCTAGCTTGCTAGTCCGTAGGGTAGAATAACCCCACAACAGAATTGGCGACTCCACTGGGGATATTTTATTCTTAGGGCTTCCGTATTTCATTAAAGGTTTTTTGGGTAGTTCAAAGAAGTTTAGTCTATGTTTCTTTGTTTATTTGGTTGTCTGTTAGGTCAATGCTAGCAGGGAACCTGGTTATCAATACCAGTTTTCCTTGACTGACGCTTGACATTTATTCTCGGGACACACAGAGGTACCCACGGCCTGCAGAAGCCCTGCCCCCGGGTAACCCATGCCCTAACCTTCTACAACCCATGTTTGAACGTCTGTTGTAGTGGTTTCAGTAGCGTGTAGATCCCAGGAAGCTTAAGAGGCAGTCTCCTCTTCCCTGTTAGAAGTTTACCTTCTCAGGGGGCTTTCTGGATCCTGTCTGGGTCTTGATTGTTTTACTGTCTTGCTTTCGGTCTGCCTTATTGTTTTGGTTGTTCTTTGCATTTGTCTTCTTTTTTGCAAATTTTCCTTTTCTATCGAAGTGGAAGCATCCAAGCCTTTAGGAGACCCTGGTTGCCAATACCAAAGGCCTCTTTTAGGTCTGGGCTGCCTGTGTTTGATTTTTTCTCAGATTTTATACCTACCCGCGCGCTGCTTCAGTTCTGAGCGTGGGTACCCGCGTGTTGTGATAGCTCAACACGCGGTTGAATGCGTGTTGTATCGGCCACAGTCGTGGGTCTGTCTGGTTGCCTTTCATCCTAGGTGGGGCAGTCATCCCCTCCTGTGGTGAGAAGTGCTCCTTTCAGGGTTTGGAGTCTGGGGGGACACAGTCAATGGGTTAGGGCATCTTATCCTTAGCCTGTGTTTGTTAGTTGATGTTTTGATAGAAAAGACAAAAGAGAAAAAATATTTGTTTTATGGTTTTTAGGAAAGTGTTAGAATCGGTGCTGTTTGGATTGCTTTTTTTGCATTTTTTGGTGCTCTGATTCTGTTTGCGATCTATGCTTTAAGCCAGAGTTTTCTTTTCATTCTCTTGGTTTTGTTCTTGTCAACATTTTTCCTTGTTGTGATATTTTACGACGAAATAAAAAACAATTTCTTGTTTCATTTTCTTCTTGGTTTGAAGATTGTGTTGTTGCATCAGTAGCTAGGAAAGAAGTCTTTTTGCATAAGTTCTT
>JASDQU010100351.1:342028-367526 GCA_032191745.1 Picea mariana
TGGAGAGTAAATTCTCCAAGGCCACCCAAACCAAACATTGGAGTCTGTCAATAGGGAGTGTAGAAGTCCAGTTACGGAAAGTTATTCAGGACCCCCCTCTAACACAGGGGCTAAACATGAGGTCGCGTAAGGAAAGGTAGCGGAGATAACCCCTCCAAAGCTGGACCGAGCGTTGCGGAGAAAACATATAGAGGATCTGTTAAGGGATTCCGTCGTTTGCATTTTCCACGGAGCTTCGTGGGTCTCGAATCCGTTCAAGGTCCTCAGTCATCTTCCGGACCATTTTCTCTCGATACCCTTGACAGGTTTCGGGCTTGATACCCTGCTCATTGTGGTCTACCCGACTGTCGACTGTACCCGCCTGATGATTGTTCACATGCTGGCAAACTAGTTGCCAATCTTTTCTAGGGACATACACAGGTGACTGCGAGGGTATACCGCAATACCTAGGACAGACATCGAACCAACTCTTTGCAGAGTATACCCGGAGGGTGCTTCCATATTCGAGTTGCACTTGCACCAGTAAGTTGCTCTAGTGTTGGTTGTTGTAACTGTTCTTCCTACTAGTTTAGCGCTTGCTTGATTTATCTTCTAGGGGCTTTCTTTTAGTGCGTGTTACTGTTTTTTCATGTAGAATACCTTAGCGTATCGTGAATCTTCTCACACAGTGGAGGATTCAGAGCTCCGCCGGTCACGAAGGCTTCTGGGCCTGCCGCTGGTTATACTGGAGCCACCCCCACCACCACTGAGGCGGAAGTTAGACCAACGAGGGTCTTTCGAAGCAACCGAGGTTCAAACCATTGAGCCTGAAAAAACCCCGGAGGGATCAGCCGCCAATCTTGGATCGATTGAAACCTCAAATGCTGATACTTGGCCGGACATTATTGTGCCAATTCAATTTTACGAATGCATGTCAGTGCCTAACCCAGTTATGGAACAAATCCTTGGGAATTCTTCCATTCCTATCACTGTTGTTACCACAGGAGAAATTTCTTCTAACTTGCCTTTGTCGACGGTCCAGGCCACCATGGTCTCGGCCGCAACTATGTCGCACAGTGGCCCAACGCCATCTATCGTGGCGGCCACACCTCCTTACACACCTAGTGCGATCGGCCCTCCATTTTCATACGGTATGCCTAGTTCAGGTACTAGCCCTGCACTCACTTCTTCCATGTTATAGACTTTGGGTCTGGGGGTAGGGAGCTCTAACGCTCCTCTGCAAGGTCAACTTGGGGGCATTCTCGTCCCTTTCAATGCGTTTCCTTACGTTGGGGGTCATATCCCTCCTTCATCCCCTTCGCTTAGTGGATTGCATCAGCAGTCCGCCGGGCAGCCTGCACACACGAGTCCACTTGGAGTCGGGAGTCAAGTAACACCTGCGCAAACTCTGTCGGTAAGTTCGTCGCCATTCGTTTGGAATGGGACGTTTGGTAATCACGCTTTCACATCCACTGCTTTCCTATCGGGGGGCACACCCATTTTTGTACAGTCTACGCTGGCATAGAGTACTATTCCTGCGTTGGGGGCACATATACCAGGACCTTGGAACTCAGGACAAGGATCCGTTCCTTCATCCAAAATGTCGTTCTAGGGCACCTCTTTCCACAGTCAATGGAACCCCGGACATGGCTCTATGCCTCTCCCCACAGGACCGGCATGGGGGAATCCTTCCCAAAGTCCGTCAAATATGATGAACGCCCAACATCCTATGTCCTTCATGGGGAATCAGCAAATGATATCTCCTCAAATGAAAAACCCTTACGCTGGTCAGGGCCACGGTTTCTACCAAAACCCTGGTCAGCAACCAAACTTTTCCTGGCAAATTGGTGCCAGTCAAACTCCAGGACCCTCTTATCCTAGCTATCAATAGCAACCTAAACTACCTTTCTTGGTGACGTTACACTTGCCGGATTTAACACGGTTGTTGAATGATCCTATCTGTCATGATCCAAGTTGGCCTCCTATGCCGACGAAGTTGCCTTCGTACATCCCAAAGTTCGAGGCCAAGCCTAATGAAGATCCAGGTGATCACGTGACCACTTTCCACTTATGGTGTTCATCTAACTCGCTGAAAGATGACTTCGTCCATTTGCGATTGTTTCAACGCACTCTTATTGGGAGTGCCACGAAATGGTACATAGAGCTTGATCATTCACGATATTCCTTTTTTGGCGAACTGGCTATGGCTTTCCTTAATCATTTCCAGTTACCTGTGAGATACGATGTCGGCACAGAGTTGCTAGCCAATTTCAAGAAGACGTCAGCGGACCATATCTCGGATCATATTTGAGAGTGGCGACACCGAAAGATTCTTATCAAGGTACCCATTCCACCAGCATTCCTGCTTGAGTGGTTCCTTAAGTCTTTAGTTCCACAGTTATCCAAAGACGTCGCAACTTCAGGGGTATTCTCCGAGGAAGAGGCCATCATGCGAGCTCAACAGTTTGAGATTATCTATTCTCAGTCTGGTCTATTGTACACCATCATGTCGGATGCACCACGATTGATTCTGGATAAAACTAGACAGAGAGCCGAACCACATGTCGATGGTATAGTTGGGTCGGCACAAACCAAGCCCACTGAGTAATTGACAAAACAATTGCAGCAGTTATCTATACAACACTCAGCGGCCAGCCAGATTACTGCCTTGGCTGCTCCTCCTACTCAAACGTCGGAAGTACACTTCGTACAGACGACTAACCCAAAGGCCAACCAGCAGCCCGAAGGGAAGAAAAAACAACGCAAGAAGAGTAAGGGGGATAAAAAACCAAATGAAACCGCTGGCGAGGGCACCACAGAAAAGAGGAAGGCGAGGTATCCATGCAACCTTTGTGCGGAGGACCACCCAACCCACCTATGCCCTCGACTTGCAGAGGCCCAGAAGTTTGTCACACAGCAACAGCAAGCCGTGTTGACTAATCCCTTTCAGCATGGGCAAAATTTAACTCAAGCCTCTGCAAGTACCGAGGGGGGCAGCCACGAAAACTCCCTCCCCCAAACAATTCATCTTTCGCGAACGTATATATGGTGAAAATTGACGCTTTCATTACGACTAGAGCTCACGATTATAGCAAACCAAGTGCCTCTGAGAAGAGCAAAGAAGCCGAGATCCCATCTCTTCCTCTACAGATCGAGAAGACATTGGGTGAAACAATGATGCGCATCCCAAAAGGTGCGTTTAAATGAGCTTCTCATAATCCAAACGCAAGGGCCACCCAGAACTACTCTGTGGTGGAAGATTTGTCACAAACCCCTTGTGCTATGTCCACTTTGGAGGTCCTCCAAAGTTGCCCTTCTCAGAGGAAAGCCTTGTTGACTGCTTTAGGCTCTACTGAGACTTGTAACCCGAGAACCATCATGTTAGATACGACTGACTTGAAACCTCGTTTGCCTTACCATGTCGCATTTTAGATAGTAGTGGCTCATCCCACGAAAACTTTTACATGGAATATCTTCCGCACGGTGGTAGACGAGGGTGCTTCAACTTGCGTTATGTCGTTAGCCTGTTGGAAAGCCATTAGTCAACCTGAGTTGTCTCTGTCACCTACTCTCCTCACTGCGTTCAATGGTCGTTCTTTCCGACCGCATGGCATTATCCCTTCTTTCCCTGTACAGTTAGGGGGGAAGACCGTGTGCGTCGAAGTAGAGGTAGTCGATGCCCCCATCGATTGCAATCTATTGTTGGGTCGTAGTTGGACTTATGCAATGAAAGCAGTGGTCGCTACATTTTTTCGAGTCTTACTTTTTCCACATGAAGGCCGGATAGTGACTATTGATCAATTGTCCTTCTCTCGACCTGACCCAGCCTTGGGGGCATCCATGGTTCCCATGGTAGATAATCCTCAAGCCAGTGTCGTCNAGTAGAGGTAGTCGATGCCCCCATCGATTGCAATCTATTGTTGGGTCGTAGTTGGACTTATGCAATGAAAGCAGTGGTCGCTACAGTTTTTCGAGTCTTACTTTTTCCACATGAAGGCCGGATAGTGACTATTGATCAATTGTCCTTCTCTCGACCTGACCCAGCCTTGGGGGCATCCATGGTTCCCATGGTAGATAATCCTCAAGCCAGTGTCGTCAATGTAGGAGTTGGTTTGTGCCCATCTTTGATGGGTACCTTTGATTACCCACCTCCTCAAGGCGATGTCAAGTTTATATCGACTCACCACAAGGCTGAGATTTTCCATGTTTCGTCGTTCCGCACGACTTACTTTCAGGATCTGTGGACTCTTCCTTCCCCATCAGACACGATGGATGCGACAGGGCATGCGGGCATGTCTACGCCCTTGTCGGCCGCTGAAGTAGCGTACTCTTTGGTTCAGCAAACTTCAGCTACTCCTGATCCGATTCCCACACCGGAGTTGGATCCACTCCTTGAGCCTATCTGGGATCAGGATTCTCTTGTCAACATCGATTCGTTAGACTTATTCTTGCCTTCTGACGAAGCCATAATCGAAGCAATGACTGGTCCGAACAAACCCTGGGAATATCTTCATCACAGATCATACTTTCTCCTGGAGTTACACCGAATCGAGGCAGGAGAATTCACTATCACCATGACGGGAGATCAGCCTTGTCCCATTAACCTCTTGGCTACACAGGATATTTATGCTAAGGGAAACATGGCGACTATCGCTGCCACGATACCTATCAATATCTCCTGAAACCCCGGCGTCATGGAGAATGTCTTCGTCGAAGCGTATTGCTCCCCCGAAGAGATTCAGATTTACACGGATCTTTTTAAAGAATTCTGCGATGTTTTCGCTTGGTCTTACGAGGAAATGCCAGGCATCGATCCGAAAATTGTTGAACATGAGATCACTACGTATCCGGATGCTAAGCCTGTTCGACAGAAACTTTGTCCAGTTAATCCTAGGAAAGCAGCAGCCATCAAGGCTGAGGTAGAGAAATTGCTTAAGGCAGGGTTCATATACCCTATTCACTTGACACAATGGGTGTCAAATATCGTGCCAGTCGATAAAAAACAAGGCACGATTCGTGTCTGTACCGATTTCTGTGATTTGAACAAGGCGTGTCCAAAAGATAATTATCCAACCCCATTCATCGACCAAATCATTGATGAGTGCGCCGGTTGTGAAGCCTTTTCATTCATGGATGGTTTCTCAGGCTATAACCAAATCCAAATTAAACCCGAGGACCAACACAAAACGGCATTCATTTGTCTGTGGGGTACATTCGCCTATCAAAAAATGCCTTTTGGTCTCAAGAACGCTGGAGCCACTTTCCAGCGGGCCATGTCTTTTGCGTTTCATGACCTCAAACATATAGTCGAGGCTTATCTAGATGGCTTAGCATCACGCTCTCGCAAGTGAAAGGATCATCCAATGCACCTCCGACTAATCTTCGAACGCTGTCGCTACTTTCGGATTCGCTTAAATCCCAACAAGTGCAGCTTTTGCGTCACGTCAGGACGTTTGTTAGGTTTCATCATTTCAACAACAGGGATCATGGTTGATCCTCTTAAGGTGGAGGCAATAGTCCAGTTGCCCCCCCCACGCACAATCTTACAACTTCAAAGTCTTCAAGGCAAGGCGAACTTCTTATGATGCTTCATCGCCAACTATGCCGAAATCACCAAGGGCTTCATGCGTTTACTGAAGAAAGACATTCCTTTTCTCTGGGATGAAGCCACACAGTGCTCTTTCAATGTGTTGAAACATGCCCTTACAACCGCACCTCTGCTACGGCCACCGAATTATAACAAGGATTTCCTATTATATCTGGCTGTCGCAGAGTGAACCATAGGCATGGTTTTAGTTCAGGAAGATGATTCATTTTCTGAATACGTGATCTATTACCTGAGCCGAGGCCTCGTAGGACCGGAACTTAATTACACCCATCTCAAAAAACTTGCGTTGGCATCCGTACATGCTGTCCAACAGTTCCGTCACTATGTTTTGTTTCGTAAGACCACCGTCGTTGCCATCGTGAATCCATTTCAGTACATGTTGACATGACGAGTTATCGGCGGAAAAATCAGTAGATGGATGGTCATCCTCCAAGAGTTTGACTTGGATTTCGTTTCAGTGAAGTCCAAAAAGTCACTGGTCTTCGCAGAACTTATTTTGGAACTTCCGGTTGAGTCAGGTGACGTTGTGCCTGAGGAATCGCCTATCCGGGGTGATATGTTTTTTATTGAATCGTCTGATCCATGGTATGGATATATACTGATATATCTCCAGACTTTGAAGTGTCCTACCTCTGCTTCTCGTGATGAGCGTCGGTGGATACACCATCATGCCAAGAACTATCTTATACTTAATGATAATTTGTATCGGCAAGGCGTAGATTGTATCTTGCGTCGATGTCTCACTCATGAGGAGGCCGTCATAGTGCTCAACGATTGTCATACAGGAGCTTGTGGCGGTCACTTGTCCGGGTTGGCAACAGCCCAAAAGATTTTACGAGAAGGTTACTTTTGGCCCACGCTTATAAAGATTGTATCGAGTCAGTAAAGAAGTGCCATCCGTGCCAAATCTTCTCACGGAAGATGAGGGCACATCCAGCTCCGATGTTTCCTGTTATCACCGTTGGTCCCTTCACCAAGTGGGGGATTGATTACACTACATGAAACCCCCCATCAGCAAGGGGGAATCGCTATATCATTGTGGCTGTCGACTACTTCACTAAGTGGGTCGAAGCCATGCCGACGTTCAAAGATGATGGAGAGACTGCAGCTCTCTTCTTATTTAACCAGATCATAGCACGGTTCGGAGTCCCGAGAGAGATTGTCACTGACCATGGCAGTCACTTTCAGAATCAAATGATGACCGAGTTAACGTAAAATCTTGGGTTACGGCAAGAACACTCGTCACCTTACTATCCCCAAGCCAATGGGCAAGTAGAAGCTATTAACAAAACGCTTAACACAATGCTACAGCGAACCATCAACTCAGCCAAGTCAAACTGGCATTTGATTTTATACTCAGCATTATGGGCTTACTGAACATCAATTAAGACTGCAACCGGTTTCTCACCTTTCCAACTCGTTTACGAGCTGGAGGCAGTCTTGCCCATCGAATGTCAAATTCCATCTCTAAAGTTGGCAGTACAGTTATTGCCAGACACTTCTCCGCTTGAAGAACGGTTAGTACACCTAGAGCAGCTTGATGAACAGCGTCGTGATGCAGCACTAGCCAACGAGGCTCATAAACATAAGGTTAAGTGTCAATATGATAGGTCCATTCGCCCTCGGGTTTTCTCTGAAGGCGACCTTGTCCTGGTTTACGACCAAGATAAGGACCCCCTGGGGGCAGGAAAGTTTAAACCCATGTGGTTCGAACCCTTCATTGTTAAGGAGGTGTTAAAAAAGGGCACTTATCATTTGGTCGATTTTGAAGGGAATTCTTTGGCAGAGCCTAGAAATGGGCTCTACCTCAAGAATTACTACTCATAGGGTCACTGTGGGTAACTTTTTGTAACATATGTATAGTCTTTGTGCTATTACTTTCTTTCGTTTCTTTTGAAAAACGTGTCATGGACGTGTCATTAATGTTATCTTTCATCACTATGGCAGATGTCAAGTGAGTCCGAGGTGTTCATTGGGTATGCGGACAGTGCTAATCGACACATGCGGAGGCTTGCCTCCGCAGCTTGGGTAATATTTACACCACAGGGTCAGTTGTTATCTTCCGGAGGCATATGCTTAGGTGACACCACAAACAATGTTGTTGAGTATAGCGTAGTTATTGAGTTGCTTCATGACGCTTTGTCATTGGGTATCTCTCGTCTCCGGGTCTATCTAGACGGTCAACCGATTGTGTCGTAGCTAAACAGAATATACTTTGTGCACGATCCTACTCTACACCGAAGATTCCTTAGGGTACATCTCTTGGAACGCAACTTTGATTATATTACATATTTTCATGTTCCTAGGAGTCTAAATCAAATCACGGATACTCTAGCTAATCATATTTTAGATTGGCATCTTGCTCACACATAAAGAAGATCATGATCATACACATGTAAAAATATTTTTTCACACATAATCCATAAAGACACATAAAAGAAATAAAAATCATATATAAACATGATAACATCCTCAGAGTACATCGATGGGTGCAAGCGCCTCAAAAAGTGGGAAACATAATGAGTCACCGGGGCTTATGCCCTCAAAAAATATATACAATAAGGTGCTCATGGCACATAAAAAGTTTACAAGTCTGTTCAGGGCCTATGGGCCCTGTTATAATCATGAACGGCCTGGGCTAAATGCCTAAACAAATGGACCCATGTCCGAGGTGCCCCCACAACATGAGTCTACATAGAGGGCGGCAAGTCCTCTATCTCTGCCATAGGAACTGTGCGAGTGAGCGCAGTGAATTTCCGCTCAACCCGCCTAAGAACCCTCTCGACCTCCCCTGCTGGTAGGTTCCCTGCCACTGCTACTCCCCCGGCGACGGCAGCTGCAACCTCTGGCCGTGGGCGGCACTTGTTCCATGCAAAATCGACAGGTCACACAGCTCCCACATATGCACGCAAAACAAAAGTACACCCATAAGAAACTTTGTTATCCAAAAAAAAAAACATGATATATATCTAAAAAGACCTAAAAATTACATATGTAAACAAAAAAACAGTACAGGCGGAGACTTACCCATCTCCCCTCGCTCCTCACCAGGAGGCACTGGTATCGCTGGATCTCTGGAGAAGTTGATCCCCGAATATGGGTAGTCCTCGATGGCGGGGATCTGCCATGACAACCAAGCAAAGAAGTCATCGTTGAAGGCCTCCACGGTCCTTCCACCACCCTGTCGCGGCAGTAATGCTGCCCATCTACACACTGTGGGGAAATTCGCCAGGTGTCCTCGAACTGTCGACCGAGGACTGAAGCATGGAACTCTCTCGAAGAAAAACGAACACAAGATAGTCCCGAACCCGAAGTTCCTATGTGTCCGCTGACGGCAATCTGTCAATTGCCTCTTCATGCTCTCTAGCAGTGTGGTACTCCAGTCATATATTTGTGCATTCATGCACTGAACTGCACAGTTCATCTGTGTGCGCGATGCCTGATGTACGGTTGAGGAACCGGTAATTCGCCCAATGAGCGATAAGATGGTTTGTAGAGTAAGGCTGGTGACACTGCCAACCAGTATCCAGGAAGTCCCTTGGTTGGTCCTAGCCACGCAATATTCTGCTATCAGCTCCGAGACTTTGCTAGGCCCCGCAGGAAATGTCTACAAGTTAACGGGTTCCCCTCTCCTCGAGAGGCCTGTCAAAAAATAAATGTCCTCGGTGGTGGGCACCAAGGATTGCCCCTCTATCATAAACGCCTCAGCGTCAGGATGCCAATAGTCAACCAGGGCATTCAGCAGCCTTGGTTGTGTGCGCATAAATGGACATAAGAAAAAATTCATGAGGCCACACTACGTCAACACAGCCATCACATTTGGATCTGCAGCTATTGCCTCATTAGCAGCCTCATTCTCTCTCTCTCTCCAATGAACACACATCCTACAAAAATCACAAGGCAAAAAGGAGAGTTTAGATCTTGCCAAACATTTTTTTTCATTGCGTGGGGGGTAACCCGCGGGCTGTCGAGGTGACAGTCGCAGGTACCCGCACGCAGTATTGACTCTGGGCGCGGGTACCCGCGGGCTGTCTCTGGACAGCCCGCGGGTTACTAGGGCCGACCCCTTAGAGAGCGACGGCCACCCCCAAAAGCAACCCAAAAACAACAAATAAAGTATTAAAATGCAAGATGAGGGAGTTTGTACTTACTTGGTCTGAGTAGAAGTCCGTTTGGTCCACTGTAGCTCCTGGAATCACGATCTCTGGCAAAGGGGGTCTTTTGGCTCCAGAGTCAATTTCCAAATCAGCAATGGTGATAATGAGTTGCCAGCTTCTATTTATAGACTTTTTGGCCTCTTTTTGTCACCCTTTTGGCCCCTTTTATCAGTTTCTTTATACCAAAAACCATTTTGGGTGGTTCCGGAGTTATATGGAAGGGATTTGATTAGTTATTGGGACATTTTTCATTGAGTTTCAGAAAATGAAAAAAATACACATAAGGACGGTCCATAAAAAAAATTTCAAAAATCAACCTGAGCATATAGGGTAGGATTTCATCCCCACTGTTGCATATCATTGCCTTTTGTTTTTTCAAATATAGGATCGACCCCATCCGGTTGTGACACGAAACCGTCATTTCTGCTCTAGAAGTGTTGCAACTTGGTGGTAGAGCTTACCAAAACATGGATGCCCTAGGTAGTTCCTGGTTGCATTATGGTGTCCATGCTGTTTCTGACAACATAGTAGGCTTGGGAGTCCCCATAGTCTTTCCTGAATATGAGTTTGAGCCTCATTTTCATGGGTCTTTTTCACTCTTTGTCTTACCCTCCAGACTCCCAAAACATAACGGGTCTCCTTTTAAGCCCTTTTCAGACCCTTTAAACATGAAAAGATTGTCGAGCGATCTTGTGACCCGTCACGCTCGTTAAACTGAAATTTGAAGTCACGTCTGTCCGGTGGTAGTTTACCCCTTTTTCAGTCTGGACGGTCAACTATACGAACAAAGGAGCGCTCTATTGAATTCCGATTCTTTAGAAGAGTATCCTCAGGTATAATTTTATTCCTTTTTCGGGCCTGAGGGACTAAATTCACGAAAAAGAAACCCCCCCGGAGTCCATAGTTAAGCTCTTTTCAGACTCCCTAAAATTGAAAAGATTGTCGAGTGACCTTATTCTTTCACACTCATTAAACGGTCCAGAAGAACATTCCTGACGGAGTCCATAGTTAAGCTTTTTTCAGACTCCTTAAAATTGAAAAAATAGTTGAGTGATCTTGTCCTTGTCACACTCGTTAAAATGGTTTTGAATTGACGTCTAGTCGGTGCTAGTTTACCCCTTTTTCGAACCGACTAGAATATTGATGAAAAAGGTACCCCAATGGAGTTTCCTTTTATGCTTTTTCAGACTCTCTAAACATGAAAAATCACCAAGCTTTCCTTCTTTGGGCTCGTTAAAATTACATCGAAGGACGTTACCATTGTGTGTTCTATCAACCGCATCTACATCCTTTACCTTTCAGCCTAGTAACAGTTTGCCTTTGCGTCTTAACACCTTTGGCCACTGGAGGATTTTTCCCGAGTATCATTTCCTAGAACATCAGTCTTGTCCTTGTGCCTTGAGCTTGTATGTTTGCGGTGCTCGTTCCTCCACTGTAACGTAACATTCATTTATTCTTTTCAAAATATTCAAAAAGAATAAAAAAAATCAAATATACCCCAAAAAGAGGATGGGAAAAATATTTTCTTTATTGGCAGCATTACGAGTCGCCCTTGGATAAAGCACATCTGTCCGTTTGATTCATCAGACTTTGGGATGTAGTACAACCTTAGGAAGCTTTGCTCGCTATATTGAGTTGTGTCCTCCACCGTTTGGTTACTCTTCCAAATATATGGAGAGTTTGTGTTGCCTCCTGCTTCGTAGACTGATGATTAACATATATGCTGCCTGAGTCTTATCATATGTCGTGCTATTGTCCAAGGGAAGTTTGTTACTTAGCCTGAGTCGGCCACCCTGCAATATGTCTCTTATCCGCATACCCGGCCATCCTAAACGTCCAATCAAGTCTTTGTTCGAAATCACTGAAGCTTTCAGTCTGATCATCAAGATTATCAAGTCCATAACCGACGAGCCGTCGAAGACCTCTGGGTAGTGCAGTCGTACACTCATATTACACTCCTACCCGAGTTTAGAAGATTTTGAAGTTGTTACCCGAGCTCTGAAGTACAGCCATCAGGCCAAACCAGCTTTTGAGAGATGGATACTTTCTATGCATATCTTTCTGATTTCAAGATGTAGCTCTGTTGTGTATTGTTCGCGGCTACTCTTACTAGTTATTTGACATGGATCTACAGTGTATTTGATTGGTAGCCATGGTTTTGATTTATCCCGAGCATGGGTATGCCCACCTCAGTGAGACATTTGATATTTTTTGCAGATGACACCTCCTGATTCTTGATTCCTGGGCTCACTCATTCAGCATATCAGTACAGATTGGTAAAGAATTGGTAATGTATTTCGGCCATCAGATGCTCTTCTGACCTCACACATTAGGGACCATCTGTTATAACCCTAAAATGCACCACACAGGCTTACCTGGAATCAGGCCAACTCGTGTCTCTTCTTTGCCAAAGCCATGCTGAATAAAACCTTGAAAAAACACTTAAATCAAGCAACCTGCGCCCTAACCTCTCACTGGGCGCATTGGAACGCTTGCTGGCCTTCTACTGCACGCGGTGCAACGCGGGCTAGCCCACTAGAGCCCGCGTTTACCTAACAAAGCAAAAAATTAGGGAAGTTGTCGGCAGAATGAGAAGCTTTTTGTTAGTTAACTGGAACTCCCCGCCATGCATGGCCGAGAGTTCGTCTAAAACCCTAGATCCTTCTAGCCTATAAAAGAAGGGGTAGGGGTACTATTCAAAGGAGGAAAAATCATAGCAAAGAAACTCTGCCAAATTGCCAAGTCCATTTTGTCCCAACCCTTTAGCCTTTCCTCAAGCTTTAGGAGAATTCAATAAAAGCAGTTGGAGGACAAAGAAGAGGAGGAGCCCAGGATTAGGATCGAGGAACGGTGGTCGGTCTCTAAAATCATTGTAAGTTGATTCATATTGAGATTAATGAAAAAGATACTTTTCCCATCCCAAATACATGAGTCTTATCTATGTTATTTGATTTGTGTTTAATCTCTAACCCTCTAGTATATCAATAGCATGCATGCGTAGTTTTGTCTTGATTGCAGGAAAGCTTTTTGGAAGGAGCAGCAGCAGCAAGGGGATAAAAGCTCAACGGAGGATCTACTTCAACCGTCGATAAAAAGGTTAGTTGATTCTTCCCATGTTTGCCTGAGAAAAAGGGTTTTAGGTTTGGGGTAGAAGGTTAAAAGTTATGTCTGAAGGGTCATGATCTGCATGCAAGTTTAAAGCCCTAGCTTGCTAGTCCGTAGGGTAGAATAACCCCACAACAGCCCTAAAGTAGCTAATCCTTCCTAGCTTTGAAACTCCAAGAGTTCATAGTTCTGGGGTATTATGACTTTACCATCTGCAAACCAGCCAAAGGGAACTTGTGTTACAGTTACCCACAAGGTTGACCAACATATTGCAATTTCCCTAACCATGGCAGATAGATTCATCCCTCCATTAAACCCTGACCCATTTACCGATCGTGAAGTAATGTGACCCACAGATGTGAAGGTATTCGGGAGTCCCCCTAGCCATTGGATCTACGTCAAGGTAAGTTCGACGTTTACCACTTCGGGAGAACAGAGATATTATAACACCAAATTCCCTAAACGTTGGAGTCATGAATTGATGTAAGTCATGGATCTAAGGAGTCTGTTAAGAACCCTCTTAACTGTTCGACCAACCAATGGAGGGACTAGTGCATGGTACTTTAGCAGAGTCCTACTTCAGGAGAGAAAAGTTGTCATAACACTGAAACCTCTGAATTTAAGAGCCGCGAAGTAAGGAGAACCATAGATCTAGGGAACCTTTGGGATCTCCCATGACCGTTGATCCATATCAGGGTTATCCCGACGTTGACCACTACGGGAGCTAGGAGGAAGTCACACAGTGAATCTTTCAAACATTAAAGATACGAAGTAACGGAGACCATAGATCAAGGAATCTATGTGTATGCATCTCAACCATGAGATCTAAGGGTGTGGAAAGGATATCATTCTAGAGTGATGAGGCACACTAGCATCACCCAGGGTGACATGGACCCATGATTGATGTGCCACATGTCACCTTGATTAGTATGTTTCTCAGACTCTATATGCCCATTAAAATGTGACACATGTCACCCATTGTAGGGGCCATGTGTTAGCTCTGCCTTACAGCATGTCACCCCTTGCACATACTTGCTTGGTCCATCTAGCGGGTGGAGTGCTAGGGACGCACCTTTCCTAGCCTCTACATTTAATACATCACCACGTGTGAGGGTGGACCCTTCGAAAGTCTCGGACTTCAAGACTCCGAAGTTTTAGGGTGTAGTTTCGTAGACAAGTTGAAAGGCCAGAAGGTTGGAGCCACGTGGAGAGATTTTAGGCTCCTTTGGGATTTTGGTAATTCAAGACTCCAGAGGACATGTGTGCAGAAAGGAGAAGGGGCGTTTAGCACCGAACATCGAACTTCCCTCCAGCTTATGTGTTAAATGAGTATCAAGTTCCACCGTCAGATTGAACGATGGATGAAATTCCACCATGGACTTAGGTATTTGGAGATGGTACGAACGATATGGACCCATGTGGACCTCAACTAATAGTGTCCTAAGATCTTTGTGAGGCCATAACTTGCAATCCAGAGCTTGAATTTGAGCCTAGTAGCAGTCATTAGAAAGCTACAAGAAAGTATAAGAGAATGAAGACCTCAAACAGAGGATTCAAGGTAATTAGAGTAAGAAAAATTTTGATTCCCCATCCCTAGAAAGGGTACTTAGGGATCGGGTGTGTTACAATAGCATGCACGCAATCAGCTTTGTACTGCACACGACAACTATTCTCAACACATTTGATGATTCGATCGCCGCGCTGAACTCTGTAACATACCCATCCTCCAAGATCAGTCTCATCATTGCAAAAGAACCCTTGCCTCTTAAATACAAATTTAAATATGCCCCATGCATATAAAATAAACCAAGGGGATACAAACCCATAAAAATTACAACAAATAACATGTTGATTTTCCTGTTCATCTAATAGCATATATATAAATGTGAATACATCTAGGCAGCACACAAAAAACACACAACATTCAAATATTTGTTTACACGGTGAAATAATCATAATAAAAAAAACATAACACTTATTTGTTTATAAATATAACCAAATGGTTGCATACGAAGGATGAACCTCCCAGCCATAGGCATTGTTGTTCCAAATATCAACAACATACCACCTAGAGTTGAGGCTATGAGTCCACAGGGAGATATGATCCTCTAGTGATCCATATTATTTTCAAAATGAAATGAAAGAAAAGATATTACAATGAAATACACATAATTATTGCCAAAAATAGAGAAATGCATCAATACATGATTTCTATTAATGAAAGAAATGTTTAGAGACTGTAAAAATACAGAGTGCAAGACTCACTAAAATGGTGGCATCTTTATCTCTGAGAAGACATGTGACGACTACGCTCATTCGCAAGAACATGATTAGAATGAGGCTCTGGAGGCATTTTTATAATAACCATGAATTCCAAAACCCTAGACATCCAAAAAACTAACCCTATGATATGAAGTGCCAAAAGTCATGTGGGCCCCATTGGGGTAAGTTAGTGCATCAACTTCTTGGGGTCGTAAATTTTGCATATGATCTTCGTTTTAGGCGTGTGATAGCCTGTTGAAAAGGTATTTTCAAGAACTATGCATTATGCTATCAAACATTGACTTTGTCTATAGATTGATAGTTCCAAACCAAGAATACATTGTTTAGGGCCCCAAAATAGCCCTGGAAGTATAGACAGATGTACTAACATGAAAACTTCCAAAATAATTTAGTTGGACTAGGTGGGCGGCCACCATTATCCACCTGAATGTTGTGAAGGGATTCAAGATACCCTCGGAAGTAAAAAACCCATAATTACAAATAAATGTGTCTATTATAGAGAAACGTGTTGAACTGGAAATTATCAAGATAAGACAATTGGAATTTTGAACAGGTGGGTGGACACCAATATCCACCTGGATCAATCCTCTTCCTTAGGAAGCAATGGTCTCCATTGTGTTGAGTGCCCAGGAAAGAGGGGAAAGAATTTTTTGAATCTAAATCATGGTGACATGTGTGCCTTGCTATAGAAGTAGTGTTTCTTGGTATGTTGAAGGTTGTAATGAACTTGTTGCTGGAGGGGTTGAATCTATTCCACCAACCTGTTGTCTCTAGGCTTGACGGGGCATTGTGTAGGAACCATTGTAGGTGAAGAAAAAATATCTTCTTTCTCTTCTACAATATGCTTCTATTGGATAGAAGGTGTTGAGGTTGTAGTGGTTGCAGTGGCCTTCTATGCATCCTTTAAATAGATTGTGAAGAGGTTGAATTTTGCAGTATGGAATATTACCTTGGGGCACTGTTTTGGTGGGAAAATAGTCAGAACTACCTATGGTATTTTGTATAGCTGGCCCCCCAGAGTAATAATGACACTACGGGGTCGAGACTCATAAAAAGCATGATGTTTTCACATATATGGTTGGCCTAAAACAACATCACAGACATCAAGAGGGGAAATATCACACACTACCTTATCCTTAAAGGGTTGGATTCCATAGGACAGGTGGAACTATTGGTTGACATGGATATCCCATCCCTGGTGAAGCCACCCGATGTTGTATGGTTGCAGGTGTGGTGTTGTTGACAACCCCAACTATTTGGCGACCTCAGTTGAGATGAGGTTATTCTAGTTGTCGATATCAACAACAAAATGTAGAAGGGTCCCCTTCACCCACATATGTGAATGGAAGAGGTGCTCCCCCTCTCCATGATCTATTGGTTCTTCTAGTTGAATTTTTTTGGTCGCGATAGTAGCAATGGGGTCTACGGTGATGATCTATCTTCTTTCATTTTTTTCTGGATCAGATTCTAAATTAGGGTTCGGCTCCTTGTCTTTGATTTCAGCCACCAATGATTGTTTCGAGCGACATCCATCGTTGTTGTGCCAGGGGATTTTGTGGAAGTTGCACCACTTCCTAGTGTCATTCTTTGTCTTTCCTTTACCCTTATTTTCATGTGTCTTGGACTGGTTTTCAGAAGGTTGTTGGTTAGGGTTGTCTTTATCATGCTTTGGTTGTTTTGGATTTGCAGACCTAAACTCCCATTTTTTCTGGTGCCTAAATTTCTGCTCAATTTTTACATCATATCGATAGGCATCTCCCAACGATGATATGTTTAGGAAATCCATTTCAGTTTGAATGTACCTGTGCAGATCCCCATGGTATTTTAGAACCAGATGGTGCTCGTAGTCTTTAATACCCATATTGGTGCACAAGGTATCAAAAGTATTTGTGAACTCTCGCATTGTTTGGCTCTTCTCTTGCCGCAATGTTGTCCATCTCATGTACGGTTCATCATAGTTATCAACATGGTTATATTGTTCCTTGACCACATCCACAAAAAAATACCAAGTGGGCTCAGCCCCATATATTCCATATTCCTCTATGCAACTTTTCTCCTAGTAAGTTTCCCACCAATGTTTGACATGGGGTACATCCTTGAGGAGTGTGAAGGTGATCTTTTCAATATTGGAAAAATTGTGAATGGAGAAATAACCTTCTAGGAGATTTAGTCATTTTTCTAAGACATCCACGTCTATCTGACCTTCAAATACGGGAATATCGAAATTAACTTGTACCTTGAAGGGAGAATTTCCTCCAAAGTGGTCACTTGATGAAGATGTGCAAGTTTCTATCGGAAGGTGTTGAAGGATGTGGGAAAAATTCTCCACCATTTTAGTAAAAGAACAGAAAATATACAATGGAAAATACAAACATTACACATAGATTTTTCCCCTGAAAACCCAAACGAGGAAAACCAGCATATTCTATATTCATTCATAGTGATACATTGTTTACAATACAATATACATATAGGATCCAGCAGCATCCAAAACACTAACCCAATGAATTGTATTAGTTAACAACCCTAATTCCTTAACCAGAAATAGAAAACCATTGGCAAACAAACCATGTGCCTAAAAACCACCTAAATATGTGACACATTTCCTAAGGCAGAAAAAATTTTCTCGGGGGTGCTACCCCTGAAGCCCTGTGCGAGGGGCTGTGGCCCCCACTCAAACCCCCTTATGCACCCAGCACAATGAAAACACTACTACTTATACAAAGAATATAACACATACCCAACATTCTCCCACTCCTTGTTTTCTTTTGCATACAAGGGGTTGCAGGGTTACATAGTCAAAAATCCATGGCAGCAATGTTGGATTACTGAGAGGGGGGTGAATCAGTAATAGCATAATTATAATCCTTTTTCTTCAAATGTTATATCAATGTAGAATTATTATCCAATAATAAGCAGTAAGAAATAAACAATCACACATATACACAGTACACCAGTGTTTTACGTGGAAACCCAAATCGGGAGAAAACCATGGAATGTTTTTTCTTATGTCTTGAAGAATTACATTCATTGGAAGCACCAACTTCCTTTGTTTTCTAGTTGTAACTGGAAGGAGGATCCAAACCCCTAGTTTCTCATAATACAACCTAAGGGAAGCTCCAACTCCCCAATTCTATGGCTACAACCAGAAGGAGGCTACAACCCCCAATGTTCTCCGGCTACAACCACCTGTCCTTGCCCCGTCCAGCCACCCTGAAGTAGAAGTAGAATGATGGAACCACTATCACACTATCACTGTGAGATATACTGTTGTAAAACCATACCAATAAATCTGAACCATGCATCAACCATGCATCAACCTGTAATCAACCTGTACCATAAACAAGTGCATCAACCATGCACCAACATGTAATCAACCTGTACGATAAACAAGTGCATCAACCATGCACCAACCTGTAATCAACCTGTACCATAAACAAGTGCATCCAACCATGTATGAAGTATGTACAAATCATGTGTCAACTACTCATCAACTATGACTCATCAATATGTACCAACATCATCAACTATACACCTCATGTATGTGCGCCAACTCATCAACTACTTGTCTCAACCATGTACTCAACATGTACCACAACCAAAAGCCCTCATCAATTTCATCATCCAAATATGATTTGTAGCTTTGTAATAGACCTGGTGTATATTATCACATTCCTGCAAGCCTTCCTTAACTTTAAAAACAAGAGACTGGCATTTTCATCAAACTTTTCTTTAGTCTCACATGCCTAGTTTTGGATTGGTCAACAACCCTAAATTGAAGTAATCATAACTTTGAACCTGTAATGTATAAAGATCTGAAACTGATATACAATGTTCTTCAGTGTGTTTTATACAATTCCTACAAGTTTCACTACTTGGAACCTCTCAAAAAAGGAGTTATAGCAAAAATGGCATACCATGCTGAATTCTGACTTATTCTAGAGAGCGGCCTTATACAGCGTGTCCCACACAAAATATTTGATGAATTGATATGAAAATATTAAACAGAATACTAAATATGGTACCCTAATCAACACATTTGGTCTCACTATATTTGGATCTATTATGAAGAAGTTATGACGTTTTTACCCGAAACACCTGATTTTGACTAGTTTCAGGACTGGCCACAAACCCTATTTTCCACGGAGTGTAACTCCCAAAATAAAATGACCCACAAGATGAATTTTTTACCATAGATACTTGGATATGTTTTCTCACTTTCATATCAATTTTAGGATCTTAATCATTATATAAAAAAATTTATAGCGAAAATGGTGAGATGACATGTAAATAACATAGCTTAGAAAGCACCATCAAAAGAATTTATCCTTCCTTGCATTTCGGCCTTCTTTTCTTTACTTTACTCAGAATTTCGGATTAGATATCATTTTTTTACTTCATACACCTATATATATTCAATATTCTCAAGTGTGATTCAAATGAGAGAGCCTTGCCTCTTATTTATACTCTCCAAGTAGCTTCCTTAAAAACATCTTCTAGGTCACTTGGCCCACTTTCCTTATTTTAGGGTTGGGTCCACTTCTAATTTCTCCATTAAATTTATTATTGAAACGATTTATTTTGTATTCACTTTGAATTATAATACACTCATCACTTCACTTTATTATTTACCTTTTAAAATCTCTTAAACCACTTTGACTACTTTGACCTTTTGGGGCTTCTAGATGATATATGAGGGTCCTCCAACTTCGTAAGGCCATAACTCTCAAGCCGTGAGGAGTTATGTAACATTCTACATACCACCAGAAATGGAATGACATGTACTATCCATATAGAATAGTATTATCTGAAAATATATCATAACTCATACCGTTACCCATCAAACAAACTTGGGTCCATTACCCAAACTTGAGGTCTCCAACCTCTCATGGCCATAACTCTCTAACCGTGAGGAATTATGTGTTGTTCCACATACCAATGGAAATGACATGACAAGCACTATCCATCTAGGATATTTTCCCTAACAAATTCAATTTCATTCATCTCATTATTCCACAATTAATCATAGGTTCTCTTACTCCACAAAGTGTCTTCCCATGAGGGATTTCACCATAAGGGGACCACTTTGGAGTTCATGCATATTTAATTCTTATCAACCATGAAAAAAAAATAATGAGTCATATTTGCATCAAACAATATTGGGTCCATTACCCAAACCTTTGTGCTACAGATCTTTCTTCAAGGGTTGACATCAATGACAACCAACCTTAATCAACAATCTCCCCCTTTGGCATTGATGGAAACACTCTAATGCAATACTGAAATCATATCACATGACATGTACTATCCATATAGAATAGTATTATCTGAAAATATATCATAACTCATACCGTTACCCATCAAACAAACTTGGGTCCATTACCCAAACCTGAGGTCTCCAACATCTCATGGCCATAACTCTCTAACCGTGAGGAATTATGTGTCGTTCCACATACCAACGGAAATGACATGACAAGCACTATCCATCTAGGATATTTTCCCTAACAAATTCAATTTCATTCATCTCATTATTCCACAATTAATCATAGGTTCTCTTACTCCACAAAGTGTCTTCCCATGAGGGATTTCACCATAAGGGGACCACTTTGGAGTTCATGCATATTTAATTCTTATCAACCATGAAAAAAAAATAATGAGTCATATTTGCATCAAACAATATTGGGTCCATTACCCAAACCTTTGTGCTACAGATCTTTCTTCAAGGGTTGACATCAATGACAACCAACCTTAATCAACAATCTCCCCCGTTGGCATTGATGGAAACACTCTAATGCAATACTAAAATCATATCACTCATGCTCCCCCTAGAACCATGCCTTTATCCTCTACATCTGATAAATCTACTCCCCCTGGAACCATGCCTCTGTCCTCTGCATCTAATAAATCTCTCCCCCTTTGTCATCAATGGAAAAGGTATCTTTCCATCTGGGGTTGTTCCCCCTGACAGATTGTCCTCTTATGGTGCTTCCTTATGTACATCTAAGACATATAAGATAAGCATTCCAAAAGCATTCATTTTTGGAGTAGAAATAACTCCAAGTCTTTGGCGAAGATATTCAAAGGCTTCCCGTGGAAGTGGTTTTGTAAAGATGTCTGCCACTTGTTCTTCTGTGCCCACATACTCAACTCTGATGTTCTTTTCTGCAACCTGTTCCTATAGAAAGTGATACTTGATTGGAATGTGCTTCGTCTTGGAGTGCATCACCGGGTTTTTTGAGATATTGATGGCACTTGTATTATCACAATATATTGGAATGGGCTCATCATACTCAACCTGTATATCTGTCAAAATGTGTTTCATCCAAAGAACCTGTGTACAACATGTTGTTGCTGCAATATACTCTACCTCGGTTGTAGATAGAGATACCAATGATTGTTTCTTGCTTAGCCACGATACCAAACACTCACCTAAGTAGAATGTTGCTCCACTAGTGCTTCGTTGGTCATCAATACAACCTACCCAATCTGCATCTGTGTAGGCAATAAGTGATAGATATTTTCCTTTTGGATACCATAATTCAAACTCTTTTGTTTCTTTGAGATATCTGAAGATCCTCTTTACTGCTAGTACATGTGATTCCTTTGGTGTTGCTTGAAATCATGCCACCTGTCCAATTGCCTGCATTACATATGGTCTGGATGATGTCACATATAGTAGGCTACCAATCTGCAAGATACCAGATATATAAAATATGCAGAACAGAAATAAAATGCTATAAATGGTAGAATAACAGTAAAATATCCAGCATAATCTTCACAATACACAGAAATAATATGTGAAATAGCAATAGAAAATCACTTCAATTCAGAAAGCAATGTTCACAGGCCTCTTCGAGGGGGAAACCTCCAGTCAAGCAGTGCTCTGTTACAATAATCTCCAAGCTAGGGTTTTCATACCCTCGACTCTTATTTATACTAAATATGTCTATTAAGAGAAGCATCTAGAGGAAGATCCTTCTAGAAGTGGAAGCTTCTATTAGGTCTTCTTACATCCACCTTATTCTATTTTATTGAAAGGTCTTATTAATATTGACCTTTATTACATCCAAATACATTGATCTACCTATGTGTGGGTTAGGACCTTAACATGTCCGCCCCCTTAAAAACAGCCTTGTCCTCAAGGCTTGAGATGTGGAAATTGCTGCAAAATTGTAGTTGGTTCCCAAGTGGCATCTGTTGGAGTCATATCTTTCCACTGTACGAGCACTTCCTTGATGGTTCTCTGACACAGGCGACGCTCCCGCTGGTCCAAAATGGCTTCTGGTTGTAGCCAAATGGATCCTTCTTCAGCTAACTCTGGAAGGTTGGTTTGAATTTGGCACCTGGTTCCAATCACCTTCTTCAAGCATGAAACATGAAAAACAGGATGTAGCTTCGACTGACTAGGCAGAGCTAACTGATATGCGACTTGTCCCACACGCTTGAGAACTGTGTAAGGGCCATAAAATTTGGGTGCTAGCTTCTGACACTGCTCGACCTTGAGGGAAGTTTGTTTATATAGTTGCAGTCACAGAAACACCTGATCCCCTTCTACAAATTGACGTTCCGAGCGACCTTGATCTGCTTGCTGCTTCATTCTATTCTGGGCCATGACCAAGTTCTCTTTAAGGGTATGAAGAATATCCTCTCGGACTGTAAGTGTTTGGTCAACCGCCTGGACCTTCGAGGTACCTGGTAAGTATGAGAGAACTGACAGTGGCTTCTGTCCATACACTGCTTCAAAAGGAGTCATGCGAGTGGCTGTATGGTATGTAGTGTTGTACCACCATTCGGCGAGGGTTAACCATTGAGCCCACTGGTGTTGTTTTTCAGAGGCAAAGCACCTCAGATATGTTTCCAAACACTTGTTGATGACTTTCGTTTGACCATCTGTATAGGGATGATAAGCTGAGCTGAGATGCAATTGTGTGCCTTGTAGCTTAAATAGTTCTTGCCAAAAATTGCTTGTGAAAGTTGGGTCTCGATCAGAAACAATAGAGTTTGGCATGCCATGAAGCTTGAAGACCTGATTCGTGAAAATTTGGGCCACCGTGGATGCAGTAAATGGGTGGTGAAGAGCACAAAAATGAGCATACTTGGAAAGGCGATCCACCACCACCATTATCACTAATTTATTCCCCGATTTGGGTAAGCCTGTAATAAATTCCATAGAGATATCCTTCCAAATAGAAGGGGGAATCGGAAGCGGTTGGAGGGTGCCTGGATATTTGACTATTTCTCCCTTGTTATGTTTACATACCTCACATTCAGCCACAAACTTACGGATGTCTTGTTTCATACCCTCCCAGAAAAAAGAACGTTTAACTCGATCATATGTTTTGGTGAACCCTGAGTGCCCCACTGTGGGTGTAGCATGAAGCTCAGAGAGTACCATGGATTTGAGCTTGGATTGTTGACTTAAATACAAGTGACCTTTGTATCAAAGCTCATCCTGAAGCTAGGAGTACCCCGGGGGAGCCTGCGCCTTGTTTTGCAGTTGCTGGATCAAATGCGAACTTTTGGGGTCTTGCAGCCATTCCTGGTGTACAACTTGCAGCCAATCAGGTACAATGAAGGAAAGAGAAAAAAGGGATCCTTCGTCTTCATATTTCCTAGACAGTGCATCCGCCACGACATTGTCTTTTCCCTTCTTGTAAATGATCTCATAATCATATCCAAAGAGCTTAGTGACCCATTTTTGTTTCTCTTGGGAGGAAATGCGTTGTTCCAGAAAGTACTTGAGGCTTTGATGGTCTGTCTTAATTTGGAATCATTGCACCAAGAGATAAGGATGCCATAGTTCAACTGCATGAAAAATCGCCAACATTTCTTTTTCATAAATGGGTTTGCCCAGATTCTTTTCAGACAGTTGTTTGCTAGTGAAGGCCAAAGGTCGACCCTCTTGCATAAGGATAGCACCAATTCCTTTCCCTGAGGCGTCACATTCCAACACAAATGTCTTTGTGAAGTTGGGAAGGGCCAGAACTGGAGTGGTGCACATGGTCGTCTTCAGAGTTTGAAAAGCTTGAGCAGCTGCTGGGGTCCAAGTGAAAGAGTTATTTTTAAGGAGAGCCGTGAGAGGCGCTGCAATCTTTCCATAGTTCTTGACGAACTTGCAATAATACCCTGTGAGGCCCAAAAATCCACGCAAGCTTTTGAGAGTCTTAGGTTGCAGCCAATCTTGCATAGCTTCAATATTTTTCAGGTCCACCCTGATGCCATCCTTGCCCACTAGATGACCCAAGTATTCTACTTCGGATGCACCAAAAGCACATTTGGATTGTTTCAGGAAAAGATGGTGCTGAGAGAGTAGGCTGAGAACTTGATCCACATGAGTCAGATGGTTTGTCCATGTCTTTCTATATATGAGTATATCATCAAAGAAAACTAAGACAAAATGACGGAGAAATGGGCGGAAGACATGGTTCATGAGGCTCTGAAAGGTGGAGGAGGCATTGCACAAACCAAAGGGCATGACCAAAAACTCATAGTGGCCCTCATGAGTGCGAAAGGTTGTCTTGGGAATGTCAGACTCTTTCATACGGATTTGGTGATAGCTCGAGCGAAGATCAAGTTTGGTGAAGAATTGGGCACCACTCAGTTCATCCAGGAGATCATCAATGACAGGAATGGGAAATTTGTCTTTGATGGTGAGTTTATTGAGAGCACGGAAGTCAGGACACATTCGCCAAGAACCTTCTTTCTTTAGTACCATGACGACTGGAGAGGAGTAAGGGCTCGTACTAGGATGGATGACTCTGGCAGTAAGGAGTTCCTGGACCATTTTTCCAATTTCATTCTTTTGTGCAAAGGGGTGGTGATAGGGACGTATGTTGGGGGGAAGGCTTCCTGGGACAAGGGGAATGGAATGATCACGGACACCGTGGGAAGGAGGGAGTCCTTAGGGAGTGGAGAAGACTGTTTGATATTTAGAAAGGAGGGCTTGGAGGTCTTGGGGCATGGGTGGGATCTTTGTGGCTTGTATGGCGTGGAGTTGGGCTATGACACCCGAATGACCTTTTTTGAGCAATTTTTCCATGCGATGAGAACTGATGATTTCAGGAGAACCCGCAGTGATGCCTTGAAATTTATATTTGTGGCCTCCTTGGTCAAATTGCATGGTTAAGTTCTAAAAGTCCATGAGAATGGGACCCAAGGTTCTGAGCCATTCGGCACCCAACACAATGTCGCAACCTCCCATGTCAATAGCAAACATATGGTATTTGAGATGGTAGTCACCTATTTGGAGATGCACATTTTCACAGCGCCTGCCACATTTCATAGAACCGCCATTAGCAATCATGATTTGGAAATTATTGATAGCATGGATATAGCAATGGGTTTCTTGGGCGATGCGGCGATGAAT
>JASDQU010100351.1:368511-390737 GCA_032191745.1 Picea mariana
TGGAATAGGTCTCAAATAATGGTGAAAAAATTTCCAGACTTTTTTTTTTTTTTATAGCTGTTGGGTTATGCTTTGGTCTGAAGACTGCTACAGTGCTGAAATCTCCAAATTCTGAACCAAAGAGTATTTACTTAGCAACTCGAACACAGATGCGAGTCAATAGATCTCACCGGTTTAATTTGTTTATGTTGTTGTTTATGTTCCCCAAGGGTTAGGTATTCAAGGGTTCTATAGACAAGGGTTTTCCCTGTGCTATAGCTCTCTGATATACGTGCGGGGTCCAACAGTAGTACTCGGCCCAATATCTCAGGGCACTAACTAAGGAGGATAGACCGTACCCTTAGCCGTACTACCCGACTACCTAGGTACTAGAGAGTATCTTCCCGAGTGTTGTTCTCGGTGACACTATAGCAGTCCGGCGGCTGATAGGTTTATCTAAAGAGGGATTTAGGAAATCTAGGTCGATCCGTACACAGGTGCTTTCTTATGCGCTACCACTCGAAGGGGTACCAACAAGGGTTACAAGGGTGGCCAACAGACGTGCACTTAAGAACCACTTGTATTTCCTGCATGTATGAATCCCATAACCGCGGGTTTATGCGCATAACAATAGATCTTTGTGGCTTAAAGACGCTGGAATACATCTCTACCCTGGAAAAAAAATACCCACAATTTCTGCCAAGGAAAGTGATCTGACACCACTTGCAAGATACCAGATATATAAAATATGCAGAACAGAAATAAAATGCTAGAAATGGTAGAATAACAGTAAAATATCCAGCATAATCTTCACAATACACAGAAATAATATGCGAAATAGCAATAGAAAAGCACTTCGATTCAAAAAGCAATGTTCACAGGCCTCATCGAGGGGGCAACCTCCAATCGAGCAGCGCTCTGTTACAATAATCTCCAAGCTAGGGTTTTCATACCCTCAACTCTTATTTATATTAAATATGTCTATTAAGAGAAGCATCTAGAGGAAGATCCTTCTAGAAGCGGAAGCTTCTATTAGGTCTTCTTACATCTGCCTTATTCTATTTTATTGAAAGGTCTTATTAATATTGACCTTTATTACATCCGAATACATTGATCTACCTATGTGCGGGTTAGGACCTTAACACAATCATTGACCGATATTTCCTCTGATCTGTAGACCTTGAATCATCATATTTTCTCAACTTACAACTGGTTTGCATGGGAGTGATAACTAGTTTGCAATCTTCCATTCCGAACCTCTTTAGCATTTCTCTGATATACTTGGTTTGAGAAATAAAAATTCCTTGGTTGCTTTGACGTATCTGAATTCCCAGAAAGAAGGATAGTTCTCCAAGTAACGACATTTCAAATTCATTATGCATGTCTTTAGAAAATTTTTGGCTTAACCTATCATCATCACTACCAAAAATAATATCATCAACATAAACTTCAATTAATAAAATATTACCTTGACTTACCTTGATGTAGAGGTTGTTGTCTGCACTTCCTTTTCTGAACCCTTCCTGTTGCAGATACCTATCCAGTCTAGAGTACCATGCTCTAGGAGCCTATTGTAGACCATACAAGGCCTTATTTAATTTACACACATAGTCTGTGTTCTCTGACAACTGAAATCCTTCTGGTTGTTCAATGTAGACTTCTTCTTCAAGTTCCCCATTCAGAAAAGTTGATTTTACGTCCATCTGATATACTTTAACATTCTTGGAGCATGCATAAGCTAAAAGCAAATGGATTGCTTCCATTCTGGCAACTGGGGAAAATGTCTCTTCAAAGTTGATTCCTTCAATCTATGCATATCCTTTACATACCAATCTAGCTTTGTTCCTTGTAACTTGTCCATCTTCATTAAATTTATTCCTGAAAACCGATTTTGTGTCGATCACATTCTTATTCTTTAGTCTTGRAACCAATTCCCAAGTGTCATTTTTCTCTATTTGATCAAATTMTTCATCCATGGCCTTATTCCAAAATTCATCCTTCCTGGCTTCTTCAAAATAGTTTGGTTCAATTGTAGATAAGATTGCTAGGTGTGTTTGTTCTGGTGAACGGATTTTTCTTCTAGTCTCAACTTCTGCATCATCGTTTCCAATAATCTGATCTGAAGGATGATTCTTCTGTACTCGTTTGCTAGGTGCCTTTGGAGATACTTGTTGAACTTGCTCTTCTACTTCTGTCGGATTTTCTTCATCTTCATCTTCCTCTTCATCTTCTTTTCATCTTCTTCTTCAAAAAGTTGGTCCATTGATTTGTTTTGTTGTTTCTTTGATTATGGTCTGCCTGTTTCATTAATTGTTACGTTGATGCTTTCCACAACTTTGTTTAATCTTAGATTGTAACACTTGTATGCTTTCTTTGTACTTGAGTAAACAACAAGTATTCCTTTGTCCACACGAGATTCAAGATTTCCCATTCTGCCATCTTCTCTTTTGATGTAGCATTTGCTTCCAAAAACTCTGAAGTGTTTTACATTTGTTGGTCTTCCTTTCCATAGCTCATAGGGAGTTTTATCAGTGTTGTTTCTAAGCATTACTCTATTTTGAATGTGAAATGTTGTATGCACTGCCTGTGTCCAAAAAATATTCTCAACTTTGAATCCATTATCATTGTTCGAGCCATTTCTTGTATTGTCCTATTCTTTCTTTCAACAACTCCATTCTATTGAGGTGTCCTAGCGATGGAGAATTGTCTTTTTATTCCATGATTGTTGTAGTAATCCATAAATTCCTTTGAGGTGAATTCTCCTCCATTATCCGATCTTAAGCATTTCATTCTTGAATCCATCTCATTTTCAACCATTTCCTTGTAGATTTTGAAATTTTCAAAAGATTTTGATTTGTTCTTGAGAAAGCAAACTGCAGTCATTCTTTTATAATCATCGACTAACAACATAAAGTATCTCTTAACTTTTAAGCCTTTTGTTGTAGTTGGTCCAACTAGATCAATATGCACAATTTCCAGTGGTTTTGTTGTTTAATATTCCTTTGATTTGAACCTGGTCTTTGTTTGTTGACAATGCTTTCACAAAGTGTTGGTTAGTTTCGTGATCTGGGGCATTTCTCTGACTACTTCTCTTTTGTTTACTTTGAAAAGGTTATCAAAATGCATGTGACCCATTCTTCTGTGCCATAGCCAAATTTCATCTTCCTTTCCTAGACAACACTTTTCATTTCCAATTCCGCTTAACACATATATGTTGCTTGAATTTCTTGCAGTCATAGTGACCAATTTCCCTGAACCTTTTTTTCTTATCTCACACTTTTGTGAATCGAAAGTAAATTTATGACCTTGCTCACACATTTGACTCACACTTAAAAGATTATGTTTCATATCTTCTACTAGTAGAACATTTTCTACCTTTTCATTCTTGTTCCCAATTTGGACTGTGCCTTTTCCAATGATTTTGATTGAATCATTATTTCCAAAGGAGACTGGTCCATCTCTTTCCTTTCGTAATGTAAGAAACTTGTCTATATCACCTGTCATGTGTTTTGAACATCCACTGTCAACATACCAACCATGTTTCTTATGTTTATCTTGTAAAGCGACTATGCATTCTTCATTGCTATATTGATCTTTCTTTCTTATCCATGTCATTTTATGAGGTTCTTGTTTGTGACTCTGTTGAGGTTCTTTAGGAGGGACTGTCATTCTGTAATTTTTGGCTATGTGTCCAAAATTGTTATATTTGTAACATTCCACTTCAGTGCTCAAAGATTCAAACTTATTGTAACTTCTTCTCTGTGTTTCACTAGGTCTTCTTGAATAATCCCTTTGTGTATGGCTCTCAAAGTAGTTACTATTCATGTTGTTAGCTCTGCAATTTACAGCTTTATGTCCAAAATTTTTACATGCATAACATAAACCAAAAAATATAGTTTGTTACCTAGTAGTTGAAGATCTTATGAAAGGAGGTGCTCTTATGAATCCTTCTTCTTCTTGAGGCCTATCTATCTATTGTTGATTCTAAAATCTGAATCTTCTCGATGGAGTGTCATTGTAATCTTCAGTGTATATCTTTTTATCCCCTTTGATTGTTTCTGCATAACTTTTTGGATTTTTTTCTTGCTTTGTCATTTTGGAGCTTGATCCCTTTTCTGTCTAATTTTATCCAAGCCGGGACTTGTCAAGATAAGATTTTTGACTGTTGATAATGTCATCCAGAACTTTTGAGCTATTCTGCATATTTTTCTTTTGAATATCCTTTCTTAGTGTGACAATCTCTACTTCCAAGTTTCCAATGATCCTATCCTTTCCTTCTAACTGTTCTTTGAGTGCTTCTTCAATTCTTTTATCTTCTTCTATTTGAACCTTCAATTTTGTGATCATTTTTTCTAATTCTTGAGTGTCTTTTTTCTTATCTAGTTCTGCTTGTAGTTTCTTGTTTTTCTTCTTTTCTCTTCTGATAACTTCTATGGAACTCATTAATTCTTCTTGGAAGTCAACTTCTGCCTCTTCAATTTCTTCTTCATATGATTCTTCATATTCTTCTTCGGAGTCTTCTTTATCAGAGTCTTCTATTGCCATGAATAGAACTCTCCTTGTTTCACTGTCACTGACTTCATCTTCATCTGATGATGAGATGTCTTCTTTGGTGCATAAGTTTTTCTTGAAAACTTTCTTTGTAGTTCTTTTACCTTTATATGTTTGTCTTCCTTTTGAGTAACCTTCATCATTTCTCTTTTTCTTATGAGGACATTTGTTAGAAAAATGACCAATACCATCATAATTAAAACAAATTAAAGGAAGCTTACCTCTGTACTTATTGTTGGTTCCCTTGTTCAATCTTTTGACGAAGTTGGCCACTTCTTCATCATCTTCCGAGACATCACTACTGCTGTTATATTCTTCTTGTTCCTTTTTCTTTTGCTTTGATCTTTTGGATGCTTTGAAGGCTACTTCTTTTACATCTGGATTTTCCTGTTCAGTTCTCATCTCATATGTTGTGAAGATTCCATACAGTTCGTCCATGCTTATTGAGTTTAGATTTGATCTTTCTTCTAGTGTTGATATCTTAGGGTTGAATCTCATAGGAAGAGATCTTAGTACCTTTTGAATAATTACATATTCTTCTATTTCTTCTCCCAATCCTATGATTGCATTCATTGTTTCATCGACTCGTAAGAAGTAGGTTAGGATATCTTCATCTTCCTTCATTTTTAGTTGTTCGAACTGACCTCTGTAAGTTTGAAGCTTTGTTTCTTTGACTTTTGAATTTCCTTCATAAATATTTTGAAGCTTGTCCCAAATCTCTTTAGTAGATTTACAATGTGCAACTTTGGTGAATATCGTATCACCGAGACCATTAAAAAGTGCATTTATGGATTTGGAATTACTCTCACCAAGTTTCACTGCTTTGTCATTTGTTGGTGGAACTGTTGGTGTTGTATATCCATCTATAATTGATTGCCAAACTTGAAATCCCTGTGCCTATATATATGTATTCATCCTTATGCTCCAAAAAGGATACTTTTGTCCATCAAACTGTGGTATTCCATTTTTATACGAGTTGGTACTCTCCATGATCTACCTTTCAGTGGTTAAACTGATTTTTGAAGGAACCTGCTCTGATACCAATTGTTGGATTACTGAGAGGGGGGGTGAATCATTAATAGCGTAATTATAATACTTTTTCTTCAAATGTTATATAAATGTAGAATTATTATCCAATAATGAGCAGTAAGAAATAAACAATCACACATATACACAGTACACCAGTGTTTTACATGGAAACCCAAATCGGGAGAAAACCACGGAATTC
This sequence comes from Picea mariana, assembly GCA_032191745.1. Lineage (NCBI taxonomy): Eukaryota > Viridiplantae > Streptophyta > Pinopsida > Pinales > Pinaceae > Picea > Picea mariana. The sequence goes on from JASDQU010100351.1 coordinate 374,270, forward strand.
TTTTTCTTATATGTCTTGAAGAATTACATTCATTGGAATCACCAAATTCCTTTGTTTTCCAGCTATAACTGGAAGGAGGCTCCAACCCCCTAGTTTCTCAGACTACAACCTGAGGGAAGATCCAACTCCCCAATTCTTAGGCTACAACCAGAAGGAGGCTACAACCCCCAATGTTCTCCAGCTACAACCGGAAGGTGTCTACAACCACCTATCCTTGCCCCGTCCTGCCACCCTGAAGTAGAAGTAGAATGATGGAACCATTGTTGCACTATCACTATGAGATATACCATTGTAAACCTATACCAATAAATCTGAACCATGAATCAACCATGCATCAACCAGTAATCAACCTGTACCATAAACAAGTGCATCAACCATGCACCAACCTGTACCATAAACAAGTGCATCAACCATGCACCAACCTAATCAAATTGTACCATAAACAAGTGCATCTAACCATGTATGAAGTATGTACTAGTCATGTGTTAACTACTCATCAACTATGACTCATCAATATGTACCAACATCATCAACTATACACCTCATGTATGTGTGCCAACTCATCACCTACTTGTCTCAACCATGTACTCAACATGTACCACAACCAAAAGCCCTCATCAATTTCATCATCCAAATATGATTTGTAGCTTTGTAATAGACCTGGTGTATATGATCACATTCTTGCAAACCTTCCTTAACTTTAAAAACAAGAGACTAGCATTTTCATCAAAATTTTCTTTAGTCTCACATGCCTAGTTTTGGATTAGTCAACAACCCTAACTTGAAGTAATCATAACTTTGAACCTGTAATGTATAAATATCTAAAATTTATACACAATGTTCTTCAGTATGTTTTATGCCATTCCTCCAAGTTTCACAACTTGGAACCTCTCAGAAAAGGATTTATAGCAAAAATGGCATACCATGCTGAATTCTGGCTTATTCTAGAGAGCGACCTTGTAGAGCATACCCCGCACAAAGTATTTGATGAATTGATCTAAAACTATTAAAAAGAATACTACAGATGGTACCCTAAAAAAAACATTTGGTCTCACTATATTTGGATCTGTTATGAAGAAGCTATGACGTTTTTACCCGAAACACCTGATTTTGACTAGTTTCAGGACTGGCCAAAAAACCCCATTTTCCACGGAGTGTAACTCCCAAAATACAATGACCCAAAAAATGAATTTTTTACCACAGATACTTGGATATATTTCCTCACTTGCATATCAATTTTAAGATCTGAATCATTATAAAAAAAAATTATAGAGAAAATGGTGAGATGACTTGTAAATAACATACCTTAGAAAGCACCATCAAAAGAATTTATCCTTCCTTGCATTTCGGCCTTCTTTTCTTTACTTTCCTCGGAATTTAGGCTTAGATATCTTTTTTTACCTCATACACCTATAGATATTAAATATTCTCAAGTGTGATTCAAATGAGAGAGCCTTGCCTCTTATTTATACTCTCCAAGTAGCTTCCTTAAAAACATATTCTAGGTCACTTGGCCCACTTTCCTTATTTTAGGGTTGGGTCCACTTCTAATTTCTCCATTAAATTTATTATTGAAATAATTTATTTTGTATTCAATTTGAATTATAATAAACTCATCACTTCACTTTATTATTTACCTTTTAAAATCTCTTAAACCACTTTGACTACTTTGACCTTTTGGGGCTTCTAAATGACATATGAGGGTCCTCCAACTTCGTAATTCCATAACTCTCAATCCGTGAGGAGTTATGTGACGTTATACATACCACCAGAAATGGCATGACATGTACTATCCATAAATAATAGTATTATCTAAAAATATATCATAACTCATACTATTACCCATCAAACAAACTTGGGTCCATTACCCAAACCTGGGGTCTTCAACTTCTCATGGCCATAACTCTCTAACCATGAGGAATTATGTGTCATTCCACACACCATGGGAAATGACATGACAAGAACTATCCATATAGGATATTTTCCATAACAAATTCACTTTCCTTCATCTCATTATTCCACAATTAAGCATGGGTTATCTTACTCCACAAAGCGTCTTCCCATGAGGGATTTCACCATAAGGGGACCACTTTGGAGTTCATCCATATTTACTTCTTATAAACCATGACAAAACAATAATGAGTCATATTTACATCAAACAATATTGGGTCCATTACCCAAACCTTTGTGCTACGGGGCTTTCTTCAAGGGTTGGCATCAATGACAACTAACCTTAATCAACAATGCCCATGGATCCTCTACACCAAGAGAACTTCTCAGTGCTCACAGATTTTGTTAATGAATCTGCAACATTCTTCAAAGTGTCCACCTTCATCAGCAATACTTTCTTTTCTTCATTCATGTCTCTCACAAAGTGATATTGAATATCAATATGCTTTATCTTTGAATGATAAGTCGGGTTCTTCACCAAAAAAAATGCACTTTGATTGTCACAATCTATCCTTACAGCTTGTTGTACCAACCCAATACCTGAACACAATCTTTGCAACCGTATTGCATCCTTAATTTCATGAGTGGTTTCCATGTATTCAGCTTATGTAGTTGAAAGTGTCACTACAACTTGTCTTTTTCTCATCCAACTTATTGCTCCTCCAAACAGGTTAAACACATACCCACTTGTAGATCTCCTATGATCTAGATCTCCAGCCCAGTCTGCATCCACAAAGCCATGTATATCCACCACTTTCTCCAATCCCTATTTTTCTTGGTAGCACAATCCATAGCTACAAGTGCCACGCAAATACCTAAAAACCCTTTTTATTGTTGTCCAATGCTCCTTCCTTAGTTTTGACATATACCTGCTCAAAACTCCCACTGCATGTGCAATGTCTAGTTTAGTACAGACCATTGTATACATCAAACTACCAACTGCACTCACATATGGAACATGATACATGTCCTCCTTCTCTTCATGTGTCTTGGGACACTGATCCACATATAACTTTACACCAATAGGAATAGGAACCTTGACCGGTTTACATTCCTGCATATTAAACCTCTGTAATATTTTCTCAACATATTTTCTTTGATTTAACCAGAGTTTCCTCTTTTTTCGATCTCTTTTAATTTCCATGCCCAAAATAAAATTTGAAGCACCGAGATCCTTCATGTCAAATTTAGATGACAACTGAGTTTTCACATCCTAGATAATCTCCTTGTTGTTTCCTATCAGCAACATGTCATCCACATACAAGACCAAATAATTCAAATGATCACCAATTAATTTACAATTCACACAGTGATCATCTTTGCTTCTTGTAAAGCCAAGTCCCAACATATAAGTATCAATTTTTTTATACCACATCCTTGGTGATTATTTTAAACCATACAAGGACTTTTTCAGCTTGCATACCGGCTCCTTCTTTCCCTTCACAGCATAACCTTTTGGTTGCTTCATATATATTTCTTCTTCCAGATCCCCATGTAGGAATGTTGTCTTCACATCCATTTGTTCTACTTCAAAATCAAATGCAGCAGCAACAGATAACAGAAATATTATATATGTTAACTTGGCAACATGAGAAAAAATCTCACCAAAATAAATTCCTTCAACCTGGGAATAACCCTTTGCTACTAATCGATCTTTGTATTTCTCCACTTTTCCTCTGCATTCAGCTTCTTTTTAAATACCCATTTTCTTCCAATGGGATTTCTTCCATTCGGAAACTCCACTAGATCCCAAGCCTCATTCTTATACAAAGATGCCATTTCTTCGTCCATGGCCCTTTTCCAGAGATTTCCGTCCTCTGAATCCACTGCCTCCCTGACAGTTATAGGATCATAATCAGTAATAGCAAAGAAAAACTTGAACGTAAATCAGATGGAGTATACCTTTCTGATAGCCTTCTTTCTCGAACCAATCTCCTCAATACTAGAGTATGAGGATCTTCTTATTCTGATTCTTGTTCTTTCATAGATTATGACTCATCATCCTTTAAATCAAGCTCTATTTTATTTGGTTCTTCCTTACTTGGTAGGACATCCTATTTAACATCACCCTTCATTTCTCTAAATACCACATCTCGGCTATACACTACCTTCTTATTTTATGGGTTCCAAAGCTTATAACCTTTGAGACCATCTTTATTTCCAATAAAGATACACTTTTCGGTCTTCTTATCTAGCTTACTCTTGTTTTCCTTTGGAACATGAACATATGCATCACAGCCAAATACCTTGAGATGTGTGAGAGAAGGTCCCTTACCAGTCCATACCTCTTGTGGAGTCTTGTCATCCAACGCTGATGAGGGTGATCTGTTGACCAGGTAACATGCAGTACCCACTGCCTCTGCCCATAATTATTGCCCTAACCTAACACCACTGAGCATGCACCTTGATTTTTCCATCAGTGTCATGCTCATCCTTTTTGCAACTCCATTCTGTTGAGGTGTATATGGAGTAGTCTTTTTCCTTTTTGCAACTCCATTCTATTGAGGTGTATATAGAGTATTCTTTTTCCTTTCTACGCCGCACTTCTTACAAAATTATTCAAATTCATTCCTGCAAAAATATTTTCCATTATCTGTCCTCAACACCTTAATTCTTTTTTCTCTTTGATTCTCAACAAGAGCCTTAAACTCTTTAAACTTGTCAAAGACTTTAGATTTCTTCCTCAGGAAATATATCCAAGTATTCCTTGAGAATTCATCTATAAATGAGACATTGTACATAGATTTTCCCAATGATGGGACCGACACAGATCCAAAAACATCACTGTGAACTAGCTGTAAAATTCATTTTTCCCTCGTTGCACCAAAGGGGAATCTTACCTGATTTTTCTTCCCATATTGACAATGTTCACATAAATTAAAATCCAGAGATAAGTTAGACATACCTTCAACCATACCTTTACCATGTAGTATTCAAAGACCCTTCTCTCCTATATGCCCAAATATTTGATGCCACAACGTAACCTTTCTCCAGAGACTGTAGGAGTTCTTTCTTCTTCAACTCCAATATCAGGAAAAATGGAACTATTACACCCATCACTAATAGTGCTTCCTTGCAGCTTATATAGAGTTCCAAACTGAACTCCCTTCAGCAACACCATTACTCCTAGAACCATCTTTCAAGTTTCCTTTTCAAATATTGTTTTTACCCCTACATCGTCCATTTTTCTTACAGAAATCAAGTTTCTATCCAAACCTTGGATGTGAAAAACACCAAGAAGTGTTTTAATCCTTCCATCCATGAGCTTCAACTTGACTTTTCCTCGTCCTATGATTCTGGTTGTCGAATCATCACCTAAGAAAATATTACTTCTATCATATCTTTCATATTCATAGAACCACTCCCTGTGGGGAGTCATATGAAAGGATGAACCTAATTCAACCAACCATTCCTCATGATCTGCATGTGTGCTTGAAGAAGACAAGTACACATCCCCTCCTTCTTCCTTGGAGGTATTTTCTTCTATAGAAGGAGATTCTTTAGATCCCTTCTTTTTCTCAACTTTGGATCTACATTGCTTCTTGTAGTGCCCTTATTTTCCACATATCCAACATACCTTTACAAACTTTTCAGGAGATTTAGATCTACCCTTAGACTTAGATCTCCTATTTGAGAACTTAGATCTATTTCTTTCCTAGGAACATCCTCTTGAAAATAATGTGTTTGTGCTCTATCCTTCCATATTCTTTCATCTCGTCTCCTCCAATAACAAGGATGAGACTACTTCATCAAACTTCAAGGAAGTTGTATTACTACCTATGGCCACATCTAGACTATCCCAGGAGTCTAGTAAAGAAAATAGTAAAGTGATACATTTATCTTCATCTGAAATTTTAATCTCAACATATGTTGATTAATTGGGTTGGTTGTCATTGATGTCAACCCTTGAAGAAAGTCTGGTAGTGAATTCTGATAGCACAAAGGTTTTGGTAATGGATCCAAGTTTGTTTGATGTATAATGGTATGAGTTTGATATATTTGTAGGTAATACTATTCTAGATGGATAGTACATGTCATGACATTTTCGGTGGTATGTAGAACATCACATAACTCCTCACGATTTGAGATTTATGGCCTTACGAAGTTGAAGGACCCTCATATGATTGGCTTGAAACCCCAAAAGGTTAAAGAAGTCAAAGTGCTTGCAAACAAGAAATTATTTAAATAATAAAGTGAAGTGACAAAGTCAAAGAGGATTATTTAAATAATAAAGTGAAGTGACAAAGTCAAAGAGGATTATTTAAATAATAAAGTGAAGGGACAAAGTCAAAGAAGATTATTTAAATAATAAAGTGAACCGACATAATCAAAGAGGATTATTTAAATAATAAAGTAAAGTGACAAAGTCAAGGAGGATTATTTAAATAATAAAGTAAATGGAGAACTTTCTAATTGTGGAAAGTGGTTATAAGAAGGTTAACCCTAAAATGAAGAAAATGGGTTAACTGGTCAAGTGGTTATTGGATACATGAACAAGTGGCAATTTGGGCAAAGTTGGACATAGGTGACTATGTGGACAAAGTGGCCTAGAAGATGCTTCTAAGGAAGCTACTTGGAGAGTATAAATAAGAGGCAAGGCTCTCTCATTTTAATCACACTTGAGCATATTGAATATCTACAGGTGATTGAGGTAACCAAAGGATATCTATGTTGAATTTCAGAGGGAAGGTGAATTAAAGAAGGCCGAAATTCAAGGGAGGATAAATTCTTTTAGTGATGCTTTCTAAGGTATGTTATTTACAGGTCATCTCACCATTTTCGCAATAAATTTTTTTCTAGAATGATTCAGACCGTAAAATTGGGAGGCCATTGAGAAAACATATCCAAGTATCTTTGGTATGAATTTTATCTTGTGGGTCATTTTATTTTTGTAGTTACACTACATGGAAAATAGGGTTTGTGGCTAGTCCTAAAACTAGTCTAAAACAGGTGTTTCGGGTAAAAACGTCATAACTTCTTCATAATAGATCCAAATTTAGTAAGACCAAATGTGTTGGTTAGAGTACAGTCTGTAGTATTTTTTTTTTAATTTTCATATCCATACAACAAATATTATGTGTGGGGCACGCTCTACAAGTTCGCTCTATAGAATAAGCCAGAATTCAACAAGTTGTGTCATTTTTGCTATAACTCTTTTTCTGAGAGGTTCCAAGTAGTGACACCTGGAGGAATTGCATAAAACACATTGAAGAACATTTTGTACTATTTTCAAATCTTTATTCATTACAGTTACATAGTTATGATTATTCAAGTTAGGGTTGTTGACTAATCCAAAACTATTCATGTGAGACTAAAGTAAAGTTTGATGAAAATGGTAGTCTCTTGTTGTTAAAGTTAAGGAAGTTTTACAGGTTGAGGTATAGTTTGGTACAAGGTTGAAGAACTTGTTTATGGTACAAGTTGATTACAGGTTGTTTGGTACAGGTTGGTGCATGGTTGATGCACTTTTTTATGGTACAAGTTGATTACAGGTTGAGGTATAGGTTGATGCATGGTTGATGCATGGTGTAGGTTTATTGGTACAGGTTTACAGCATTATATCTCACTGTGATAGTGTGACAGTGGTTCCATCATTCTACTTATACGTCAGTGCAGTTGGACGGGGCAAGGACAGGTGGTTGTAGCCACCTTTTGGTTGTAGTCGAAGAGCATAGGAGGTTGTAGCCTCCTTCTAGTTGTATCCATAGAATTGGGGAGTTGGAGATTCCCTTAGCTTGTAGCCTAAGAAACTAGGGGGTTAGAGCCTCCTTCCAATTGAAACTAGAAAACAAAGGAAGTTGGTGCTTCCAATGAATGTAATTATTCAAGACATATAAGAAAAAGCATTATGTGGTTTTCTCCCACTTTGGGTTTCCACGTAAAAACACTGGTGTATTGTGTATGTGTATGATTGTTCATTTGTTCATTGTTTATTTACTCTGAAAATATTGGATGACTATGCTACATTGATATAACACTTGCATTATATGGTTAAAAAGGATTAGATTTCTCTATTATTGATTCACCCCCCCTCTCAGTAATTCAACAATTGGTATCAGAGCGGGTTCCTTCAGAAATCAGTTTAACCACTGAAAGGTAGATCATGGAGAGCAACAACATGTATAAAAATGGAATACTTCGATTTGATGGATAGAAGTATTCCTTTTGGAGAATAAGGATGAAGACATATATATAGGCACAGGGATTTGAAATTTGGAAATTAATTGTAGATGGATACATGGCACCAGTAGTTATGTCGACAAATGAAAAATCTATGAAACTCGGTCAGAATAATTCCAAAGCCACAAATGCACTTTTGAATGGTCTTGGAGAATCGATATTCACCAAAGTTTCACATTGTAAATCCGCTAAAGATATTTGGGACAAACTTCAAAATATTTATGAAGGAGATTCAAAAGTCAAAGCAGCAAAGCTTCAAACTTAAAGAGGTCAGTTCAAACAACTAAAGATGAAGGAAGATGAGAACATTCTAGCTTACTTTTTACGAGTCGATGAAACAGTAAATGCAATCTTGGGATTGGGAGAAGAAATCAAAGAATCTGTAATTGTTCAAAAGGTACTAAGATCTCTTCCTATGAGATTATCCCCTAAGATATCAGCACTAGAAGAAAGAGAAGATCTAAACTTAATAAGCATGGACGAACTACATGGAATATTCACATCATATGAAATGAGAACTGAACAGGAAAATCCAGATTTAAAAGAAGCATCCAAAATGTCAAAGAAAATGGGAAACCAAAAAGAAAAAGAACATAGCAGCAGTGATGTCTCAGAAGATGATGAAGAAGTGGACAACTTTGTCAAAAAATTGAATAAGGGAACCAGCGGCAGGTATAGAGGTAATCTTCCTTTGATTTGTTTTAATTGTGATGGTATTGGTCATTTTGTTAACAAATTTCCTCATAAGAAAAAGAGAAATGATGAAGGTTACTCAAATAGCAAACAAACATATAAAGAAAAAAGAACCACAAAGAAATTTTTCAAGAAAATATTATGCACCAAAGAAGACATCTCATCATCAGATGAAGATGAAGTCAGTGACAGTGAGAAAAAAAATGTTATATTCATGGCAGTAGAAGACTCTGATAAATATGACTCCAAAGAAGAATATGAAGAGGTTGAAGAAGAATATGAAGAGGTGGAAGTTGACTACCGAGAAGAATTGTTGTGTGCCATAGAAGTTATCAGAAGAGAAAAGAAGAAAAACAAGAAACTATAAGAGGAACTAGACAAGAAATAAGGCACTCGAGAACTAGAACAAATGATCACAAATTTTAAGGTTCAAATTGAAGAAGATAAAAGAATTGAATAAGCACTCCGGACAACTAGAAGGAAGAGACAGGATCATTGGAAATTTAGAAGCAGAAATTGTCACATTAAGAAAGGATGTTCAAAATAAAAATATGCAAAACATCTCAAAAGTTTTGAATGACATTATCAGCAGTAAAAAACCTCATTGTGACAAGTCCGGACTTGGATACAATTAGAAATAAAATGGATCAATCTCCAAAACAAAAAAACAAGAAACATATCCAAAAAGCTATGCAGAAACAATCAAAGGGGATAGGAAGGTCTACAAAGAAAATTACAAGGACACTCCTCCACCGAGAAGATTCAGATTTCATAATCAACAACTAACAGAAACAGATAGGCCTCAGGAAGAAGAAGGATTCCTAAGAGTACCTCCTTTCAGAAGATCTTCAACTCCCAAGTATCAAAATATATTTTTTTGTTTATTTTATGCATGTAATAATTTTCGACATAAAGTTGTGAATTGCAGAGCTAACAACAGGAACATAAACAAGTTTGAAAGTCATACACAAAAGGGTTATCCAATAAGGCCTAGTGAAACATAAAGAAGAAGTTACAACAGGTTTGAATCTTTGAGCACTGAAGTGGAATGCTACAAATGTAACAACTTTGGACACATGGCCAAAGATTGCAGAATGACAGTCCCTCCTAGAGAACCACAACAGAACAACAATAGTCACAGACAGGAACCTCAGAAAAAGACATGGATAAGAAAGCAGAATCAATATAGCAATGAAGAATGCACACTCTCTCTACAAGCTAAGCAAAAGAAACGTGGTTAGTATGCTGATAGTGGTTGTTCAAAACACATGACAGGTGATAGAGATAGGTTTCTTACATTAAGAAAGAAAATAGATGGATCATTCTCCTTCAGTAATGATGATTCAGCTAAAATCATTGGAAAAGGCACAGTAAGAATTGGGAACTAGAATACCAAGGCAGAAAATCTTCTACTAGTATAAGATATGAAACATAATCTTCTAATTGTGAGTCAAATGTGTGACCAAGGTCATAAATTTACTTTCAGTTCACAAGAGTTTGAGATAAGAAAAGAAGGTTAAGGAAAATTGATTGCAAAAGCTGCGAGAACTTCAAGCAACATATATGTATTAAGTGAAATTGGAAATGAAAAGTGTTGTCTAGGAAAGGAAGATAAAATTTGGCTATGGCACAGAAGAATGGGTCACATACATTTTGATAATATTGTCAAAGTCAGCAAAAGGGAAGCAGTTAGAGAAATGCCCTAGGTCATGAAACCAAACAACACTTTATGCAAGTATTGTCAACAACGAAAGCAAACAAAGACCAGGTTTAAGTCAAAAGAATATCCAACAACAAGACCACTAGAAATTGTGCATACTAATCTAGTTGGACCAACTACAACAAAGGGTTTAAAAGGTGAGAAATACTTATGTTATTAGTTGGCGATTATACAAGAATGATTACAGTTTTCTTTCTCAGGAATAAGTCGGGAGATTTTGAAAACTTCAAGGTCTACAAGGAAATGGTTGAAAATGAAATGGATTCAAAAATCAAATGCTTGAGATATGATAATGGAGGAGGGTTCACTTCAAAGGAATTTATGGACTACTACAGTAGGCATGGAATAAAAAGGAAATTATGCGTTGCTAGAACACCTCAAAAGAATGGAGTTGTTGAAAGAAACAACAAGACAGTACAGGAAATGGCTCGAACAATGATAATGGATTCCAAATTGACAGATATATTTTGGAAACAGATAGTGCATATAGTAGTTTACATTCAAAATAGAGTAATGCTCAGAAACAATACTGACAAAACTCCCTACGAGCTATGGAAAGGAAGACAAGCAAATGTGAAGCACTTCATATTTTTTGGAAGAAAATGTTACATCAAAAGAGAAGATGGCAGAATGGGAAAGTTTGGCTCTCATGTGGACAAAGGAGTACTTGTTGGTTACACAAGTACAAGGAAAGAATACAAGTGTTACAACCTGATATTGAACAAAGTTGCGGAAAGCATCAACGTAAAAATTGATGAAATAGGTAGACAAGAATTAAAGGAAGAATAAAATGAATCAATGGAACAGCTTTACGAAGAAGATGAAAAAGAAGTAGAAGGGGAAGATGAAGAGGATCCGACAGAAGAAGAAGAGAAAGTTCAACAAGTGCCTCCAAAGACACCTAGCAGACGAGTACAGAAGAATCATCCTTCATATCAGATTATTAGAAACAAAGATGCAAGAGTTGAGACTAGAAGATGAATCTGTTCACCAGAAAAAACACACCTAGCACTCTCATCTATGATTGAACCAACCTATTTTGAAGAGGCCGGCAAGGATGAATTTTGGAATAAGGCCATGGATGAAGAATTGGATCAAATAGAGAAAAATAACACTTGGGAATTGGTTCCAAGACCAAAGGATAAGAATGTGATTGGCACAAAGTGGGTATAAAGGAATAAATCGAATGAAGATGGACAGGTTACAAGGAACAAATCTAGATTGGTATGTAAAGGATATGCACGTGTTGAAGGAATCGACTTTGAAGAGGCATTTTCCCTAGTTGCCAGAATGGAAGCAATCTGATTGCTTTTAGCTTATGCATGCTCCAAAAATATTAAAGTGTATCAGATGGATGTAAAATCATATTTTCTTAATGGGGAACTTGAAGAAGAAGTTTACATTGAACAACCAGAAGGTTTAGTTGTCAGAGAACACAGATTATGTGTGTAAATTAAACAAGGCCTTGTATGGTCTAAAACAAGCTCTTGGAGCATGGTACTCTAGACTGGATAAATATCTACAATAGGTAGGGTTCAGAAAAGGAAGTGTGGACTTCAACCTCTACATCAAGGTAACTCAAGATAGCATTTTATTAATTGAAGTTTATGTTGATGATATTATTTTTGGGAGTATTGATTACAGGTTAAGCCAAAAATTTGTAAAGGACATTGTAACACCCCAGGTTCGAACCCCCATTTTTAAATAATGTATTGTTACAATGTTGAGAGGCTAGAGTGCCCAAACAATTATTAAAGGGCTAGTATTCCCAAGGAATGTAATGTTTTGATCATTATTAATAATAAATACATTGTTGGTTGCTAGACAGACAAGGACTAGAGTTATAGGGGGCTATGATTCCATAAGAGAGGGGGCTTGAGGGGCTAAGTGTTTATTCCTATTTTAATTACCCTTTTTGTCTAAGGGAGGGGATCAGTTACGAGAGATTCTTGGGGAAGGCCAGGAGGTTCTTGATTCCCCACGAGTTACTTAAACCCATCCCTTGTCTGATTATCATGTTGATTGTTGGTCGTTGGTCGATGGGGTTTGACTTATGGATTATTCACTGATTCCATGTGTTATAACCCTAAACTACACCAGACATGCATACCTGGCATCAGGCCATTTTACTTTCTATCTTTTCCAAGCCATCACTGAACAGCTCTTCTAAAAAGTGATTGTTTTGAAGGTGTACGTGCCCTACACCACTACTGCTCGCGTACACATGCTCTCTGACCCACTACAACCCACGTACACTCACAAAATAACGCAAAAATTTGAAAATTGCATAGGATATTGGTTTTCGAGCCGTTACTTAACCGTTTGACTACCCATATCCAGTCACCTCAACCGTTACTATCCCTTTTGGCCTATAAAAGAAGGGGTTTGGGTCCCATTGCAAAAAAAAAGAAGAACGAGAGCATAGAAATTCTACCCATTTCTGTATTCCCCCTTTGCCCCAATATTCGGCAACCACATTGTGAGTTTGAGCCAGAATTCCTTTTTTCTCCATTGCAAGCCCTTGTCATTTCCCTAGAGAGAATTGAAGAGGAGAAGGAGACATGGAATCAGTTGGTGCATTGTGAAGAGGAGCCCAGGACCGAGTTCAAGGAGCAGTGTCAGTCTCATATTGTATGTGAATTTTGTGAGATTAATATAAAGAAGTACTTTTTCCGTCCCCCCAAATGACGTCTTAAACGTATATGATTTGTTTACATTTCTTGTTTATGATGTCTAACCCACTAATCCATATGTAGAATGCATGCTTGGAGTTTCGTGTTTGTCTTTTGGTGAATGCAGGTCGGCCTTGGGAGGAGACTTGCAGTCAGGAAACAACTAAGCGCAAAGGGATCGACACCGGATGCGGAGTTTAAGGTATGCCTATTGGATCCCTATACATTGTCTTTTATGTATGATTGTGGGGTAATGTCGGGATAGTTGATAAAAAGTAGGAGACTTTAGATGGTTAGCTCTTCCTACATTTTCGAACCCTAGTATAGTCCGTAGAGGGGTTTTCCCACTATAGCATAATCAGCGACCATACTGGGGAAGCCTCTAGGGTCTTTGGGGGTATTTCTTTTGGGGTGCTTTGAATCAGTTTATTCACTATTTTTTAGTTTATGTAAGCTTTTGTGTCTTTAAGGGATGTTGGTCTTCCATACCAGTACTCCCTGCCTTTTCTTGACTGTTGGTTTTTATCTTTTTGAGGAGTTACAGAGGTGTACGCGTCCTGTAGTGGACCTACACACGTGCATACACACCCTACCTTTGGACAGCCCACGTATATACGCTTGTTGTTGAAGTGTCAATAGCGTGCCTGTGTTGAGAAATTTTTTTAAAGAAGAGGCAGTCATCCTCTTCCCTATCAGAAGTCATACTTATCAAGGGTTTTCTTGATCTAGTGTTGGTCTCTGTAGTTACAGTCTTTGAGCCTAGTTTGACATCAGTTTTCTTGTGTTTTTTTAAAATATTTGTTGTGTTTCCTAGCTTTTTTTAACTTATTTTTGGCTTGAAATTTTAAGAAAAATGAGTTGCATGAATCGTGTATTCATCAGTTTCTTTTAGAATATTTTGTTATTTCTTCTTTGATTGGAAGAAAATATATAAAAAAAAAAAAACTTAGCTTGTTAGGTCTCTTTCTTTCTTGGCATCTGCTTTGCATTGTTATTTGAAAAAGAAAAAGAAATTAGCATAGCATTGTGTTTTCTTCTAATTTTAAAAGAATTTCAAAAGAAAAATAAGAAAGATAATACTTCTTTGCTAGTGTTCATGTAAGTTTCATCTTTTTTCGCAAGAGTCTTAACAACATCAGTTGCAATACCATACCCCTTTTGAGTAAATCAAGCCCTAAAAATAACGCTAATTAAAAATCACTAGACTTTTATGTTTGTAGAGTCAACCAACTAGTTTAGGGTTAAGGCCTTGAATTAGGTTGGAGAGGAAACTCTTCAAGGCCATTAAACCAAATATTGGAGTCTGATTTAGGGAGTGTTAAATCCCAGTAATGTGGAAACTATCTGGGACCCCCCTCTAATATAGGGGCTAAACATGAGGTCGCGTGTGGAAAGGTAGCAGAGATAACCCCTCCAAAGTCGGACCAATCGTAGCAGAGGAACGCATATAGAGGACTTGTCTTGGGATTACATTGATCGCATTTTCCACAGAGCTTCATGGGTCTCAAAACCGTTCGAGGTCCTTAGTCGTATTCTAGAACACTTTCTTTTGATACACTCGATAGGTTTCGAGCTTGATACCCTGCTCATTGTGGTCCACTTGACTGTCGACTGTACCCGCCTGGTAGTTGTTCACGAGCTGGCAACCTAGTTGCCTATATATCAGGGACTTACACAGGTGACTATGGGGGTATATCGTGGTACCTAGGATAGACATCAGGCCATGCTTTGTAGAGTATACCTAGAGGGTGCTTCCGTATTCGAGTTGCACTTGCACCGGTAAGTTGCTCTAGTGTTGGTTGATGTCACTATTCTTCCAACTAGTTAGTTGTTTGCTTGATTTTCCTTTAGGAATTTTTAGCGTGTGCTTTGTGCTCCCTAGTTTTCCATTTTGAGTTAGCCAGTCATTTCTTTGGGTCTCTGACCTAGGGTGGTAGACTGCCCACTCTTCCAGTCATGAGGAATTTTCGATCTTCCTCTTAGAAACTAGGAGCCACCTATTTATAGGCGTTATTTTGATAACACTGGTTTGCCATAGTCAGTGTGTGAGACTTTTACGAACTTGAACCATCCTGCAAGGGGAGAACCTATGCATAATATATTCATGGCTAAATTTCCGGATGATACCAACCAAGGAACCCCTTCGCAAGGGGATTCTTGTGATTTTCCTTTTCTCAAAAATGTTGGTGACCATTTGATGGCCACTTTGTACATTCCTGGGTTGAATGTGGAACTACTGGTTTGGTTGGGTACCGTTCCAAATGTCCCGAATGCTTTTGATGCTTCTCATTTAATCAATTTATGTCATGGGAACCATGTTGATGTTCCTTCGTCAGCAAAGTCTTATCCTCCTCCTTCACCCGCCTCTGGTGAAAGTACAGTTACTAGTAACCAAAAGTCTAAATGAAGTAGAAAGAGGAAAAATAGGAAGAAGAAGTCACCAACCTCTACTAGTCATGTTGGCGATAGGTCATCAACCTTTGCAAGTCATGTTGAAGACCAACACCCATCCTTTGCAAGTCATGCTGGGGGAAAAAGTCCAGTCTCTGCTAGTCATACTGGCAATAGGTTTGTATCCTCTGTGATTCACATTATTGACCCATCACCAACCTCTGCAAGTCACGTTGGAGATGTACAACTAGCCACTGCCAGTCATGCTGGGGGAATTGATTCTGTCAGAAACCTAGATGGATAGGATGTAAACCTAAGTTCCCTTGTAAGCTTTGCAAGGGAGATCACCTTACTCATCTATGCCCTAGAATTCCAGAGGTACAAAGATTGTGGTCCTTTTCTGCAAGCTCTTCTAATTCTGAGTCTTCTAAGGTTTCCTCCATTTGGTTACCTTTCCCCTATTCCAGTTGGATCTACAGAGCTACTGCTACTTCCCGATGGGACCAACGACTACTCCCTCTAGACTTGTTATCTCTACCTCTGGTAGAGAAAGGAAGGACCTATTTCACTAACCTCCAACAAATCTATCAATGTCTTGTTCACCACATTTCGTTTATTCTAGATTTGCGCTATCCCTTCTATCATCAAAGGGAACTGTACTCAAGAAAACCCCGGATCTTCAATCAATCAAGGAGGTGAACATAGTTCTAGTGAAAGCTCTATCTAGTTCTTTTGTTGGATGGGAAGGGGTATGTATGCAAGGGCTAAGCTTTGGTACCATAGGGCACTACTACATATTGTAAAAATTCCGACGTTTTATTTGCGGCGTTATGGACAAAATTGTCCATATTGTCGCAAAATA